>JAQGCA010000187.1:0-38435 GCA_034698945.1 Protaphorura quadriocellata | reverse complement strand
AAATTTTCACTGAAGCTTCGTGAAAGGAACCCGGGGGGAATAGTATTTCGTTTTCTTCAAAAAAATAATTTCTCGAATTAATTTTAAAATGAAATATTCGTTTGTACGGTAGTGGTGAGTTTAAGGTCCAAAGCGTGCACCCTTAAGATCTAAATCTAAAACATATAATAGCAGTCGCATTTATTAAAATTCTGTATAGAAATACTAAAATATTTGCTAAGTAAATAAATATAGTAAACGGCTCACCAAAGCGATTCTCTGAGCAATACATAAATATCAACACATATCGCAATTCTCAAGTATGTATAAACTCTAAATAATGCTAAAAATATTTGGTAAATGTAATAATAATTCAACACAAAATAATAAAAATACAATAACATAGAATGACTTGGAAGTCAGATATGTAATAAAAATATAAAAATTAAAATGAGTAGTGATATGAAAATGTAATGTTACATGCAAAATAAGGTGAATCTTGACCTTACAAAAAGTAGGGAAGATGGGTCAGGGCCGGGTGATTTTGGGCATTCGTGGCAACTCCAGTCTGGTAGACCAGCTTATGGGCTAATTTGCAAGGTGCGGGGACAGCAACAGTACAGAAAAATTATAATATCCATGACACAACTTGAATGTGAGATGCTGTATTCTATCAGCCGCAAGTTCATTCCTATCGTACAGAACGTTGTATAAAGTGGGGCAGACCACCGTGGGCAGACGTTCCATTTTCGGTGGTTTGAGCTGTCAGGTAAAAGTCCCACCTAGAAAATACAAATAGAATACAAATTCTGACCCATCGGCGAATACACAGTATAATGACATATCATCACTAGAAATCAAGCATAAGAAAAGAGGTGGAACATACTTTATAGGAAAATGTACGCCGCTGGAAATCGCTGGAATATTTTTTATATTTTGTAGTCAGTTTGCTTCCTGAACAACTTTTGTGAAGATTCTACCCCTAAAAGTCTAATCGTTTGATCGCTAGAAATACACAGTGGACATGTAAGGCGAAAGTAAGTGACTTTCACTGTCGCTTTCCCTTGCTTTCACCTTACATGCCCTCTGTGTATTTCAAGTGGTCAGACGGTTAGACTTTTGGGGGTTACCTTCACAAAAGTTGTCCAGGATAAGACTGACTACAACATATAAAAATCCTAGCGATTTCCAGCGGCGTACAATTTTCCATGGCATTTTCTACATTTCCAATTTTAACTCTTACCTCTCGGGCCGAGTGACGACGTCGTCAACAACAGTTCCTGGCGAAGGATTGACAATGGATTGACCCTTCTTGAGGAAAAATCTCGTGTTCGTCCTTTTACTGAGGACGATAAATGTGAGTTTGGCCTCTTGACGAGCCGGATATACCTCGCGTATGCATGTCTAAAACATGTGTAAGGTCAATATCAGAGCTATATTAAGTTAATGTAAAAAATTAGGAAGTATCTAACCTTCATAGCTTCTAGTTCGACAGTATATATCTGATTTAATTGCCCTTCGCCAACTCCATCCCTGTGTAAAAGAAAATCCTTTTGGGTAACTCATCATTGACTTTTTTCCAAGCTTCGAGACATTCTGTGGATCAAAAATAAAATCAACATTTCAAATTACAATATCGGCTGAGTAAGACAATTTTACTGACTACCACTTACTTCGAAAGTCGGAACAGATTTTGGGTGAAATTTCTTTCCTGTTCTCATGGAATGACGGGGTGGAATAACATCGTCCAAGTGAGCCTGATGTCGTGGACACCATGGCACCAACACTCTGTCCTTGTCCACCTCCGGTCCTAGGACCTCCATGGTACACGTCAAAGCCAGCAACCATCAATATCTAAGACAAAAAGATCTAATAGAATTTGTGCATTTCAGAAAATAAAGCAGAAATCCAATGGATTTCTAATATTCCATGGCTCTCCTCCCAATTTCGCATTCATCTGAATGGCGACGTTGGTACAGATAGACATCAACCTTTTCGAATTTAAATGCTTTGCCAAAAAACATTGCGAAGGAACTGAAAAAATTGGATAGAAGTAAATTTTTGAAACAAATATCCATTTAAATAATACGGTCATTTAATTTTACTTACTTCCGTACTGCACGATGCATCGCTTTTTAACGGCAGAATAAATGTCTAGCCTTTCGGACGGGAGGATAATGAATAGCATCTGAAGCTTCTCACAATATACATTCATTATGGCAGTGATGGCATGGCTATACCCGTCTCCCCTGCTATCATTGTTCCTAGGACTGCGCCTTCGTGACCCCATTCCGTTCCCATTCTCGTTCTCATGATTATCCAGATCGCCCATTCGACCAGGATCCCCATAATCGGGTTCATCATCTTTTCCCGCTAAGGATAACTCCTGTAGAGTGACATCTAGTTGTGAAATCCTACTGACACCAGGGATGGGAACAAGTTCCGGTTGAGGCGAATGTCGGATCCCCCGTCCGCGTCCACGTGATGCATTCCGATTGATGTTCATTTCCCTTCGTCCACTTATTTTAACTCTGCAAAAGTTACGTTAATGTAAGGCAAGCGTTTGAAAATAAATAATGTTAAGTTATAATGAAAGAACGCGGAAATGTCAATTGTGAAAAGTTCATTATCGGAAAAGTATCAGGCAGACACGAAACATCGGAAACATGGGATTTGTTTAATCGGACACAGCCATAAGAAACACTGGGGTCTTGTTATCTAACTTGTGTTGTGGGATGACAGAATTCAGATAGTATCACCCATTTATTTTCCAATGATAGCTTATAGTCTATTTCTACGAGGGAGGAAGTCCCGACCCCTGCATCAGGTTCAGAGATAAGTATTGCTTTGGCGAGTCAATATAATAGGAACATCAAGGTGTAGGGAATTTGGGGTTCTTAATTTTATTTTCATGTGCATGTTTTATTCATATTATATCAGTAATATCAAAAAGTTTTTAGCGAAATTCTTCGTACAATTACTAAACTAATTTCATTCACACCATGACGAAACTGTTTGGCACGAATCTCATTACTTACTGCTTCAGCTATTATTATCAGGGAAAAATTTGAAGAGAATTTTAGCCCTTGGTCTTTGTGTTCTTGATGTACTGATATATTTGTACCTTGTAGGAGATATTAACCTGGTGAACAAAATATACGCAAAATTCCAGCCTGACATGTTATCTGTCGACATGTTAAATTTTGAGAAACCAATTGTGTTCAAGAACTTGGACAACAATGGGTGGGGTGACTTGATACGGGCACGTCACTGATTTATGTTTACACTCATTTATGTTACTCTGCTACTTCTGTTCTGACTGTAATCCACGGTTTGCTTTTCGGATTAGATGTCGCTAGTGTGGCAAAATATGATGTACTTACGCGCTACTGGACTGGAGGTCACGGTTCGTTCAGTGACTAACGGGAATCAATAAAACGAAAACTGGAGAGATACTTTTTAAGCGTTACTGATATTGTTGTACGTGGGACTGTTTGCATAATTCGTAGAGTTGAATTGTTAACAGATTAACGCCGCGTTTCGAAATGAAATGCGTGTTTGTAAAAATTCAATACTTACACTTTCGTATCAGCCTGAAAAAAACGTGCATAACGCTAGAATTAGCCGCCGCCTTGTTAAAAGTACGGCGAGTGAAAAAATGGTTCTCCATGAATTGACCAAAATGCCAACTGGTAGACGTTCCGTGCGTGCTTCGGTTCAGATTATACCATAAAAGATACGGAAAAATGAGAGTAAACGATTTTCAGATTAAACTAAGAGGCAGGCATTTCAAAATTTCTAATCTGATCAGTCGAGGGCTTTTACCAACCGAAGGAGGGTTTGAAATACGAACAAGTCTTTATAGACTTAACTAGCAAAAATTATGACCATGAGAGTGGATGCTGAACCTGGCGGTATAACGTAAATTCATGGTCATGTAACGTAATAAAATAAGTCTTGTGAATGGTACTTTGAAATTTTACACCACTGCAACCTTTTGCTAACAAATGAACTTAATAATTCAGAAACCGCAACTATTTTATTTACCATGAATGGTATTTAGTATATAAAGTACGCCTTTTCTCAATCTTTGACGCACGAGTAAAGCATTCGATACTACTTCCTAGATGTGAAAGTAATTTTTGGGATATTTTTCAAAGTTTTGAGTACAATACAAAAATTGGAATTTTGATAATGTGTTAACTCCGATTGAATTTTCAGAACTAAGGAATAAGAAACTCGTTTTTATCTCCAATATTCCAAAAATGATGATTCTTCAGAATCAAAACCGATCGCATCACCTTAACCAACTCGCAAGCATTCCATTTCAAGCGTTGACTTTTTTTTATATGTATAATAAGGAGAATAATTACGTAATTTAGTAAAATTTTGAGCTAAGGTTATTGCGGTACATCCTGGAATTGAGACACCATGTACAAAACATACAAGGCAGCGAGACATAAAAATCAGCAAGATCGTGTTTCAACTTCGAGCCAGAATTCGTCAACCACAGGAATTGAACTTTAGTTTGAACTTTGCATTCTCTTCGCATTTAATGAATCAGACTTGAATCATGGATTGCGTGGTGATAGATTGTACCTAAAATAATTGAATGACTTGAATTGCCTTCTTACCTCCCCGATATTCCGGATCGCTCCTACCGCCTGATCCTCCCCGATTAATCTGATTGGCCCACAATTTTTTTTAATTTAACGACGCCAGGCGAAATTAGTAGACACTGACGTGGAACTTATTTTGTGGCAATGGATTGGTTTTGACTTTGGCGTTGTATTCCTGTCTGCTTTTCTGGTCCAGCTCTAAAGTCAATACAGAAAAGATAACCGCCTTAATCGTGTCTTCTTTATTTTGCTTCCTGATTAATATCCATTGAAGTATTCCTTGTCCAAAATATAGTGATAAATATCTAATTAAAGTGATCTGGGTGTGCTGTGTTTGTGACCGTTATGAATCAGAATGTGAAAAACTTCGTCAAGCAGTCAAATTCGTCAAATTCGTACGTTATTAAACACATTATAGTGGTAACCCATACATTTTTAGCTTTATTTAACTGCAAATAATATTATAGGACTAACCTTAGTGCCTTGGTTGCGGTTGATCCCTCAGATGTTCAGAAATTAATTCATATACTTCGTATTTCCTTCAGCACAATCTAATTTTATTTGGTTATTGAACAATTTAGAGAAGAAGACACAAGACTGACACACACTCACAAAACTGAGCAACCAAAGATGTACTTTTCTACTATTGTACTCAAATTCGGTAATAGTTCAAGTGATCCAGGTAATCCAACTACAGGTAAACTACTTTTAACGAAAAGGCACCGGCAAATTAACAATTTCTTTTAAGGACTCTGAATTATTAGCATTAATCAGTGATCAAATCAAACTGAACTTGTAGGGATCTAACGCTATCGGTTTGATGATTTCTAGCCTTGACTTGATTTGTATGGGCACACAAGTCCCTTTCCAATTGGTTTACTTATTCAGAATCATATGTCAGATATTCATTGTAATTACAATTCATCATCATCACACTTATCAAGGCCAATCATTTCCGACGTCATGAAAGTCGGGTTGCAATTTCGTTCATCAGAAACTTATGACCATTATGCATGGAAATGAACCGTTTGAGTTTCTGTATTTGCTAATTCAGAATGCAGACGAAACCAACCAGACTTACATCTAGTATTGGTTACTCTGCAATGGGCTAAGGCGCCAGTTGTGACATCAAAATTCAATAAAGTTCAAGGACTTAAACTTCAAAACTGAAACCTTGCGAATTTAACAGATAATGAAGACTTCGAATTTAGTTTTGCATACAAAATATTTGACAAAAGTTCTGTAATACATAGTTTTTAGAAATTAATTCCATGCTATAAAACATGGTACTTAGAAATAAATGTCTGCGTAATAATATAGAAATAATTTGAGTACTTAGAATCATACAGCAGCGTCGTAAAATTTTAACGATGAATGGCTTAAAGTTAAACTTAAAATTGGTCAAGTTCTGGTCCGAACGTTGACAATAGTGAAATCTGAAATTCTTGACCTTAATATAATAAATTATAACTAAGTGAACAAACGTTCAATACTTTTATGCAACAGGTGGTGTTTTCCTTTATGGTATATCATTAAGAGTTGTGTTTGTATCCTATTATCTCGCGGACACACTTTTTATAGTTTTATTGAACGAACAAAATTTGCACGAATATCAATTTCTGACAGCCTTTAGAACAATTTTACGAGATTCCTGTGTATAGATATGTGTTTAAGTGACAGCGAGAGATAATCCTTTGGGAAACTTCAATTGTTACATTTCTGGTACTTTTTTGTTTCCTTGCGATTTAGCTCCGCCTTTGGTAACTAAATTATTGGTATTATAGTCACCATGAGTCGCAGAGCTTTATTGTAAGCAAACCTGTTATCATCATTAATCAAATTAACCAAGAACCATTAGGTATCGATTTAAAAAGAGTAACAATTAAGACGTGTTTCTTGTTTTGAGCCATCGGTAGTACTGGTAATGTGTATCACTATACTGCCAATCCAATAAAATATATATTATTTCGGAAAACTTGAAATTATTCTGAATAAGCTTTACTTTTTTGTATCGTATCACATTATTTAGTATATGGTTGGAATTTATTGCACTGAAATAAAATATTATGTTAGAAATAGAATTTAGGAAGAAGAAGTAGGGTTTCACTGTTAGAAGTATCTATTAAAGAAATGTATCGAAATGCCGACATCATTTTTGTATTCAAACCGAACAACGACATTATACCGGGATTGATGTATCAATAAAATATGGCATTTATTGATATCAAAGACACCTCCGAAACTGAACGGCCGACTTGAAGGAAGCATTTCTACGATGGAATCCAATTCTATTACACGGGGGTTATGACGAATAAATGGAAATCCGAAAACTCAGGCATCTGGTTATCTGTGTTCATTTCCGGGGTGACCTTCCGCACCGTGGGATTCTATTATTTTATGACTCCTCGATGCCGTGGGTCCTTCCGTGAACGAACTCTACCGTATTTCTGATGCACTTCTTTGATTACGATTTTCGTAATACCAAGTGGACGGCAATGAAATTTATTAATAAATTCCGTTGGAATCGAGATTCTATGTATTTTATAATTAAGTGTCTTCTGCAATAAAGTTTGTGTTAATTTCCTTAATTCGAAACACAATGCAATGTAACAGATTATTTCACTCGTACTGCGCGATGGCGTTGTCTTAGTTGTCTAGATGATACGAACATTAATGTAAATTAAGGACTATGATAAGATTTTGTTATCTGATATATGTTTGGATGTATGAGAACATTTATTATTTGTATCAGTATCTGATAGCCCAGTGCAGATATTATTTCGAATTCCTGTGATTTTACACCAGATATTGAACATATTTCAGTTCATCTAAATTATGGAAACAAATGCGATGCGAATTTTTCGTCTCTTGACAAGTGTACAGTATTAATAATACTTTAGTGATAAATTCCAACTGTGCTTTTTGAACTAAATTGCGAATAACAAAAATGTGATGAATAACTCTGTACAAAGTTAATTAGCAATACATGTATATTTTATTAGGTATTCTAAACAAATGTATATTATTTTGCAGAGTTAGTCAAGATTCATGCAGCCCTTGATAACTCACGACGTTATGGCCTATCCGCTATCCCTCGGCAGACAAGGTTTAGACGAACCTGCAATAGACTTTTTTCCTAAATTCAATTTTCTTGCATGATCGAACTTAAAGTAAATGGATGTTTGACTATTAGGTGTTCACCTTAACCCGTTAAATTAAATTAATGCGAGTATTTGTTGTTTTTGAAAGAATAGGCCCTGGTGGAATTTTTCCTGAATATCGCCCTACCTTCAACTACACAGAGGGGGTGAACACGAGTTAAGTGGGTTTCATATTTTAGTAAAAATAATAGGAACTGCATTTAACTCTTATTCAATCCTTCGATCACACCAATCAAATACAAAGGAATTATTGAACTACAAACCAGCCTGCAGAACTTTTAGATGAAAATATTGTTCGTTTGAAATCAATGCAAGTAATATTATTGTAAATGTCTATTAAATGAGTTGCCTGGCCTCAACTCCTACTTTGACAATAAATTGCATTATTTTTTTCTGGTATATTTTAGAGTGCCCCAGAATACAATACTTGCATATATGTGCACTCATAGAGTTAGGAATTTTAGCTAGTTTTTTTTCTTACTGATTATATTGGAGAAAAAACATAGAAACAATCTGAAATTTCTAACTCTATGTGTGCACTTAAAACAAGACGCAACGGAGTTTGGATACGCTACGCGGAATTAATTGAGCATTGAAAGTAAGTACATAATATCATCAATGCATAAATGTATACATTCTTCTAATTATTATTCTTGCATCATTTCTAAATATATTTATTTTTGATTGAACAGGCTTGTTGATAAACTCTCTTGTCTGTGGACTCAAACAGAGTGGCAATAACTATGACAGACCAAAATTAAATCATTTAAGGTTCAGCCGTCTTCATCAAATTGGCATACTATATTAAATTGTGTCAGCATGATGTTGACTGTCGAAACTTTTACGAATGTTCACAATTGGAAATCGAAAACGCCAGGGGACGCCTGTCGGTTCGTACATTTCGTAGGTTTCTACTTTCGCAACGAACATTCTCAACAATAGATATTAAGAATAATTAATTCAATGTAATACTATAATAGATTTTGTTAAATCGTAAACCCACAGCGCAGAAATGAACAATAAATGTGATTTTGGACTAAGAAACACACTTGTGCAAATTAGACGAGAGAAAAAGCAACACGAAAGTTTTGATTTTTGGAAGGGATGACAATTCTTCTGCTTAGTCTTCATTTGTATTCAAAGATTCAAAGTTAGACATTTGACCTGGAGAAGGTTCACCTAAGGTTTTCAAGCGCATATTGTTACTTCCATTTTCTATTCGGGTTAAATTATTAGGGCTGAAACTGGTAGTACTTTGTAACAACGGCAGTTATAAATTTCCTTCAGATTTTTGGTCAAAGTATTAGATCTGCCAAGAGTTTGACTACTGGAACAATTGGCATTGTTCAATTTCGAGTTTGATTCCAGGTACAATTGGGTGAGACATTTGTTCTACGAATTATTTAGTTCACATGGATTATGATTGTTCAACTTCACAACAGTTTGTTGATAATTTTGACGATGTAGCAGAAAATCTAATCGTTTGGACGCTAGAAATATACAGGTGGGCTTGTGAGCCGTTTCCACGCACATATGTATTCCACAGCATAATAAAGGAAGGAATGAAATGTAGAAACTTCTTAAATAAAGGAACAATGTGAACTTAATTATGGCCAATAACGGTGTACGATTACTGGGGATGGGGTCCTATTTTATTCTTAAATTATGATTTCTGGACTTCCCAACCTGATCCTACATTCGTTCTATTCTTGTCTTCTATCTCGAAATCTCTTCTTATCTCACTATTTCTCGTCTCTGACTCCGGTAGGCCCTAGTGACAGTTTCTACACAAAAATCGTCATTCCTTTCTGCCATTGTTACTTCATTCATTAGTATTCTGTATTCATTTGTACCGTATTGTATCGAATTGTGCCGACGATGCCCTCCTCTACAGTTACGCCAGTAGTCATCCCAACGAGTTATCTATTGGTGCTCACTATGATAACAGAAAATAAGGTCTCTTTAATATGCATCTCCGTGTTTACAGCATGACGTCAAAGGTCAAACATTTCCAATTCAATCCATGCACTTCTTATTTCCCGTTTTGGAGAGTTCAGAAATTATTTTGACTACAGGCATTTCCTACAGGCGAGATATTTTATTTAACTCCGATATTTTGATAATCAGTGCTATCAGTATTGTGACACAAAGTTTCAAGCTTATAGAGCTGTTTAGCTCTTCCGTACGTATCCGTCGTAATTATTTTTATTCTTTCGTGATTGCACATTTCCATAATGTTATGTGCTGGAGTTTTCGCCCAAGTTATTTGACTGAGAGGTTCACGAACCAAACTTCTGGACCACTCACTCGCAGAATTTCTTTTCTACATAGAAACTCTTACGCATAAGATATTCCGTTCAACAAGTGAAAACATTTATTGAGAAGTTGACATCTGTGATGACCTCGCTGAATTCTTCCATATCGTTTTTGGAAAGAAATATTGACTGGATTACCGCAAATCAATAACAGGTTCATAGGTGGCTATCCGTTAATTCGAATACCAGCAATAAATATAATGTGATGTGTTTGGCCATAAATATATTTCTATTGCTCGTTAGAATATTGTATACATGGTGGTTCATAAGTTCAATAAGTTTTATAACCCGAATCGCTGGCCTGAGATTTTAAAAATACTGTCGAACAGGAGATATACGTGTTATCCAGTTTTCCATTGTTCGATTCTATATTACGGAATTGTGCATCCAAAATGTTGACAATAAAATGGTGGAGAGCCTCGAGACCTAGCTGTATGCTTGACCGATTGACGATTGGGATTTTTGTTTCAAAACTGTATATAATTATTCAAGAAAATTGTCCTTAAGTGACAGTCGGGTTAAAGGTCAAACATTTTTACGATTTTTAGTATATTACAGTTTGAAGATTGTTCAACGCGCGTAAAGGTGAAAGTTTATAACTAATTTTGCCTTTAACGTACTTTGCTCAAAAGAAGACCGCTAATGCATAAATATAATAAGAATTAGACAACATCAAACGTGGTCACCTTAGACGGGTGGTCATTGGGACAATTTTCTCCGATATCATGGTCTATGGTTTCCATGATATTCATGTTTTGTTGTATACATGATTTTTGGATCAACAAACTTTCTAATTTTCGGATTGTTGGTAACCACTCCTCGTCTTCGTATTTCAAAGAAACTGCAGTTAAAGAAACCAAGTGCAAGATTAAGGTACTATCCTTTGTGTAATCTAAATAATATTTAAAAATATATCGTGATACAAAATACGGACCCTATATAGAGCTGACAGCTAGGGCAAAATCGAAAGATTTTTTGTCAGTTAAGCATGGCTCATCTGGAGATTGGACCTGGAACACTCATCTATACATCTGATGTGGAACCTCAGGAATTAATTCCTGGTAAGAAAGGAATGGTGTAAATAATTCAGTTAACATCAATCTCATGTCGTGGAATCTCCTTCCGTTCATTTCCTTCCTAAAAATTCTATCATTGCATATTTCAGCTGAAGGTACGCCAATTGACGATTCTGACGATTGTCCAAGACGTAGGATTATACCTGTAAAATTACGGCAGCAAATGAAACGTAAATTAATGTTCTTATTCATAATGACATTCGACTTTTTCAATGACGAAACTTAGTACAATTTCGCTCAATGGTTGACTTTCAGTGCTAGAAGATAGTGATCCGACGTCTTCTGAGGAATTCGATCATTCTGATGAAACGAATAGTTCAAGGTGTTCCAACACTAACGGTACGTATTAAATTCTTGATTTCTCCTTCAGTGTCTCAAAGACCTGGGTCTGGGTGTACTGTTTACTTTACATTATGCTTACGTTCATTACATGTAGAATTTCATTTCGTTAGTACAAAGTGATAATGACAACAAACCAAACAAACATGCAACAGGTATTTTTTTGGTGAAATTCTTAACTGTCAAAACAAGTTGAGCTAGATTTTGACAGTTATTGTTATTCATGAGTTGAAATTAGTTTTATTTTTTTCTGAATTCCTGGAATTGGATATTTTCGAGTAGTCAGACGTAAAGTACACGATTTCGGAAATCAGTACCGCTATGTTGGAGTCAGCATAGCGATAGACAGCACAATGGCATTAACTGGTATGGATATCAGGGATTATTGATTCAGATTATCAGAACCAAGGAGGCTGAGCTAATTAGTCAAATACGCAGTAAGGTGACCCCGTAAGACAGTCAAACAAATATAACAACTTTTTAAACGTCTGTGGAGGAAAACCTGGTTTTTCCCGCCAGGCCATTTTCCTATGGGCATACATTTTGGGAAATAACGTTGTCGGGTCAATACCTTATTTCTCACCACGATTAGATCAATTCTATTGATTGGTTTAGTCTCCTTGATCAGAACTATCTCATTTGACAATCGATTGTCTTACGTAATTCTGTGACACCCAGATCTCTAAATCTTTCCGTCGTTTTTAATAGACCGAGTGGGATGCGTTACTGACAAATCTAATGAAAGTCAAAGACGTCTGCTGAGACCTCAAGGTAATTGAATTTTTATCAAGTAAAGCTCGGTTGAGTTACCACATGAATAATATTTTAAATGGTTAGAAAATATCTTAAGGACACCGCACATTTCTTAAAGAACTTGCTATTCCGGCTAGATTTGGCTGAATTCATGTTTTTCATTTTGACTGCCCGAACAAACTTTCTGACAAGTCAACCCCTGAAAAATTAACCCGGTGACATCTTGTGACCGTGAGGTCATCGTTTGTCACTTATGTCGACAAATGAATTTTAGTACGCAATGGAGTTACGGTTCTGACCACTTTGGCCTCCTTATTGGCTGCCATTTCTTAATGTTTCGGGGCCCAGAAGGTCACATTTCCCATAATAGAGGGCGGACTGCTAGACACTGTTTCTATAAAATTGTACATGACATGATCCTCGTGGTATCGAAAAACGTTTTCTCCTGTAGAGATCACCAGAAACAATTGACGCATTAACAATATTTGTTCGGCAGTAAAGTGTGCAAAATATCCGGATTTCGCCATACCATAAGCTCAAAATTAAACAAAGAATTAGTGAAACAAAATGCATGAGATGTGTTTGGTGTCCTGCGCCTGCCCCTTGCTCACATATATGTCAATTATTAAATATGATCTTCATTTGAAATAACAGCGAATTTTGATGTTCTTTGGTCTTTAGACGGGAGTCAGAGTGAAAGTCAAGAAGATCACTATTCCAAGGACTTGAGTGAAAATATGAATAAAAACAGAAAAGAATCGGACATGTCAGATCAACCCATGGCGTCTCAATACTCGTTTATCTATGGGAATACGTCACCTCAGGTACTCGTGTTGGTGGGACGGACGTCTGAAACTGTCATCCGATGTCTCTTTGTATCACACATAATTATTAACCACTTTTGTCAAGACACCTGTCAACAATTAGTCCGATTAACTGTATAAAGCCGCCTTTAATCGAGCAATCTTTGGGCTGCTCCATTAAACACAGTTATTGGAACTTCTACCAGTTTATTAAACCCATTTTAAGGAAGTTGAGAACTAGTGATGTACCAAAATTTCGGTTGACCGTTTTCCGCAAACCGAAACCGAAACCAAAATTTTGGTATCGGCCACTGGCCGAATCCCAAATTTCGGCCCCGATTTTAGGCGGAAATTGATAAAAATTTGGTAAAAATTTCGGTTAACCAAAATTTTCGGCCAAAATCGACGCCGAAACCAGAAATTTCGTTATTCGGCCACTGGCCGAAAGTCGATTTAGGTACATCACTATTGAGAACCAAACTTTTTAACTGTAGGAAAGCGAGCGGCAGATAAATTACCTTGTAGCATCCTATGAGGTGTTAATACAGTGTCCGATAATTCAATGAAGTTAATTTAATTTGATTGATGTAGATCGTGGATGACAAAATTGAAGTCGACAAGCCCGTACAAGAATTGTACAGCTATAGAAAGATGGGGCCATTTAAATATTACAACCCAGGGGTTCCACTCCCTAAAGAAGATGTTGGAAATCCATCCGAAAGAAAGCTGGGACCACGTGAGTACCGTAGACTCAAACTCGCAGACAACGCACGGAAGTACGGTATTGAAAAATTCCATGAAGAAATGATTGCCTCACTGGAGAACCCAGAGACTGACATCTTTCTCTGTGGAAGTCAATATCCAGAAGTTAAAATGGATTCAGTGAATTCCAGTTCGGCAAACTCTTCAGATGCTGCTTCGGAGTCTGAAGATTTTACTGACTGTCTCAAGGACTTTGAGAGTGACAGACAAAGCAATAGGAAAATAGACTTAATCAATCTCAGTAACATAGATACTGAAATTAGAAGGAAATTCGCACTAAGCAATTTCAGAAGGACTGACAATGAAGGTAATAGGAAAATTGACTTAGGTACTCTTAGCAAGATTCATAGTAAGAGAGACAGTGAAATTAATAGGAAAATTGACGTAAACAAGAGTGATGCTGATAATTTCAATGAGAGTTACAGCACGACCGAGGACGAAATTGACTGTAAAAGTTTTAGTCAAAAGGAAAGAAATAGTGCGTTGAAAATCAACAAAATATTGAGATTACAACTGAAAAAGAGAAAGAGATTCAGAATGAAAAGAATAGTGAGACTGAAAAAGAGTGGGACTCGAAATGACTGTAAAAGTGACTCTAGTGAGAATAGGGACTGCTACGAAGACATTGAGGAATTCACGTGACAATTGAAGGCCGTATTTTTTGAAAATTCCTGTTGATCAAAAAAGTCTGTTTATAGACGATTAAAATCCAGATCGAATATATCTGAAACTCAAATCCTACGATACGTTAGGAGTGATATTATTTTACATTGACCGCACAAATAGTCATTTCGCATATATTACAATTGAAGGAGACGTTTTCCCTAAAATATTTGTTTGTGATGAACTCCATTAAAATTCGTCAGTACACAATTTAGGCGTTCGAGCTCCGTAGTTGAGTGATAGGAAAGTCTAGGCAGCCGAAATTTGAACGAAATGATCTTGAAAATTATTTTTGAAAAATTGAAAATTATTTTTGAAAAATGGAAAATCATTTTTGAAAAATTGAAAATTATTTTTGAAATCTTGGAAATTATTTTTAAAACTTCCAAAATTACCACATATAAAAATTGTAAAAAAAACAAGTCCTTTCGAAATTTCCGTATTTTTTTTTTGAAATTCTAGTCAGTATTTTTGAAATTATGAATTTTTGAAACCCGGTATAGTCATTTGGGACACCTTGTATAGGTATAAGGACTCTAATGGTCTATAATGTTATTTTGTATGTGAATTTTTTCCGGGCCTTTCATGTAAGCTAGGCAATGTCGACGTGTAGTAATTGTAAGTAGCGTAATATGTTCTACAAAATTCGAGCCATGAAAGTGGTCTTCGTAATGATTCCAAATACATGAAAATTCAGTTTTGACGTCTGTGACCCGACCTCGTAAATGCTATTTTTTTTCGTTGGTAATCTGATTATGTAATATAAACATATGCAATAATAATTTATTATTTCCGAATGAAGTGGCCTGTACATGCAATCTGATTATGTAAGAATTGTCGAGATCGCCTTGTAAAACGAACCATAGTTCAAATTTGTAATCGAGAATTTATTTATTTATCCCTCATAACACGATTGAAAGTTATATTGATATACACAATACTCCAACAAGGAGAATTGTCATTATTCCGCGTGTAGTAACATGTAGATAAAAAATACGCTACGGCTAAGCTTAGGTAAATTGAAGAAGGAAACGTAAACCAGAATTAATTTTCCCAGTGTCCGAATTACGTAACTTGCTCGTATTCTTTTAAGAATACGGCATGGAATGATTAGATTAGTCGTGAACCAGACGCCTGTTGAAAAACTGGCTTTACATTTGCCGTGAAGTCAAATATCTTCTTAACAGTCAAATCATTTTTTATTGTGATTTTTGTCTCCACGTACACACAAGCAAAACCAAATTTTGGACGAAATAACAGCTCGAATATATTTAACTATGACCCAGATATTACGTCGAATCCTCGATTTTTGAACAAGTTTTCCCAAATTCAAGAACCTGAAATCCGTCTTTACCCTTCAATTATTCCGACGAATTACAAGTTAAAAATTAGACCTATTTTTGGTGAATCCGGATGTTGGGGATACAGGAAAACCATGGAGTGTACCTGGAACAGTACATATATTTGGTGGATTACTAATAATATTACGCTTCATTCTCGCGTGGAAATCGTTGAATCGTCCGTCTTCGTCAAGGCTAGTTAGTACCCACAGCGTGGATCATAATAATTTACTCCTGTAGCCATAAAATTTTCATTTCAAGAATTCTATTTAATATTTAACCAGCAGCTCAACGGAAGTCAACTCCATATTTCAAATTTTTCTAGTGATCCAGAAAAGAACTTTTTTACCATATTATTTGACTCAGCCGTCCTGATCGCAAATCAAAGTTACTTAATTTCTATGGATTTCGTGTCGCAAATAAATATCTCAACAGAGACTGCTCATCTGAGCGGAATGTATCGGAGTTACCACACTGATCAAAAGACAAGGAACAAAAGGTAACACTTTTTTCCAATGGGCACATGACGAATGACGTTAGTATTTATACGATCTGTCCGTTTTGGAATAACGACATCAGTTGCACTTGTCGCTTTGGTATGGTAAGGATTGGCTTCTTCTGACATGGTTTGTTGGTCGGTTTAATGAGGTTTTCCTCTGGAGAAGTTTCTTCCGATTGCTAGGGGTACCGTTTTATCTTCCATGGGCCAGCTGACCTATTCTCTACGAATAAAAACGATAATTTCCTCTTATTTCAGGTACGTCGTCGTTTAAATCCACTTTCGACATCACGATTGGACATTTGTCTGCTAATTATTCGGCTGTATCGAACACCCCTGTTAGCAGGACGGATCCAAAGTAACCATAATTTTAAAAAAAATCCAAACTGTCTTCGTTCTAAAATTTGATTTTCATTTAAACAGTGAGGAGCACAAGGGTTGGGTATTGGGATACGTTTGAACGAACTCATCGCTCCGAGGTATGGTGTGTGTTAGTGGAACGGACGTCTGGAACTGACATCCAATATCTCTCTGTAATAACGCATAATTAGTAACCGCTTTTGTCAAGACACCTACGAACGACTAACCCGATTATCTGTATAAATTCGCCTTTACTAGGGCAATCTCTTAGGCTGCTCCATTAAGTATACAGTTATTAGAACTTCTACCCGTTTGTCAAACTTTTCTGATAGCAAACCAATTCTTGTGCAATTCATGAAGTCGAGAAACAAAGTTTTAACTGTAGGAAAGCGAGCGGCCGATGAATTACCATACAGCACCCTGAAGTGTTACTACAGTGTCTGATAATTCATTGAAGTTAATTTAATTTGAATTTATGTAGATGGCAAATCTAACGCCCGTGCACGAATTGTACAGATATAGTAAGATGGGGCCGTTTAAATATTACAACCCAGGGGTTCAACAGCCTAGATGGAAGAAGTTGCAAATCCATCCAATCAACAGACACGAAAGGTGGGACGACGTGACTACCGTAGACTCTTAATTAGAGACAATGCACGAAAGTACGGTATTGAAACATTCCATATAGAGATGATTGCCTCACTGGAGAACCCAGAAACTGATATCTTTCTCTGTGGAAGTCAATATCCAGAAATATTAAAATAATTCCATTAATAGAAGAATACTAAGAATACTTGTGTCTTATTTTTTATAGTTTCTGGAACTTTTATGTAAGATTTTGTTTAATTGCAAGGTTTGGTAATTTTGGTAAACGTAGAACTCTGATGTTATGTCAAAACAGATCGTCGAATAATAATACACGTATTTACTGAACGTCAGCAATATTATTCACAAATAACATTGTTATTTAGAAAAAATAAAAACCAGAATGAGAAGATTAATTTTTGCTGCTAAGAAATTCCTTCGCAAGAATTATTTGTTTACATTAAACGAGGTCAGTCAATTATTAACTTTTCTCACGCCATATATCTGATTCAGTCGACTCAAGCTGAAATAAACTAATAGTCAAAATGAAAGGAGAGAGAAAATATTGGAATGATTTTAATTATTTCTTTTGTTGCGTCGGTAAATGCTGCATCGGCTAAAAAAATTAATCACAGATGCAATTGCATATTGTTCATGTACGTTTGTGTGCATCGGATTTCCTCATCCTCAGTATTACATGAGATAAGTACAAAAAGTCTGCGAGGGCAAGGAATGCATCTCCGTAGCAAAATAAATAACTCCGATAATCAGCTGCACTTAAAATTGGAACTACCAAACAAAATATTTCTCGAAATGAAATTAATCGGTAGTTAAAATTGGCAAAGGTTTTATGGGTGCTGACGACGAGGTATGAATAATCTGAAACTAAAGGGAAGATGGGAAACCGAGGTTTCCAGTAAAATGTGACATTTCTCGATTATTTAATTCAAGTAACCCGCACCTCAATTATTTTCCTCATTTTCGTGACTTCTTTCCTTCGTGCTGTGAACAATCAGAGTATTTTGGACAAAAATTTGAAATTTTATGAATATGACTTGAGATTAAATAAAATAAAATGTTTAAGATGCAACACGTAGTTGTAATTTATATGTCATCGTAAGAACAGTCAATTTTGAGTCCATAATGATCGAACTAATTATTTCTCACTTTATCTGCAAAAACTAAAGACAAATCTACTAAGCTAAAATTCTCGTGGTGTCTTCGATAATTTACATCCGTCGGTTAAAAAATATGTTATAAATAGCAAGTCGTTTCAGATATTTTAAACAAAATATGAGTCGAAAATTCCAAGTCATTGACCATACCTGTATTTCAAGAGTTTGCTTCCGACTTATAGTGGAATTAAATGCAATTTTTATTGGAGAGCAGAGCAGACACTTTAAAACGGCGATCAGAATTTTACTTCTGACTGAATGGCTCTCACAAGGATGCCTCATTAAGGGAATTTTATACTTTTTATAACGTAACTGGAGAGTTCTTTATTTTTTATGTCTCATTTAATGGTGGCAAAATAGAGTTACAAAAATTAATGCCAAAATGGAGCCACAAAAATTATTGCTTCAATTTAGGGCAAATGAGCTTGTACAATCGATGTTCCCTCGTAGGTGCAAAATGTGCGCAGATTCATGCTGGACAAGTTGAGAAAATTTATGACCACAAATTCTCATATCGGTTTTCCTGACACAAACAATAATCGAGAACTGGACTTGCATGGTAAAGTCATAATTCAGACCTTAACGTCCAGTCATGATGACTTTAATTGCCAAAATTGTTTATATTATTCTTGTGAGGATTGTTTTGTGTAAACTCACTTTTCGCATGACCTCATCACATTTATTTGCGGGTCATAAATTGCTTCCACGGTACACGGTATTCCAGAATCATGTTTTGAGCTAGGAGAGTTTACAGATTACACGAATTTTGCATTTGTTATTCTGAAGTGATTGGATATTGAGTCATATTAGACTGAAATAAATTTGAAAAGTATACTACAATTCAGTATTGATGTTTGGGCCAAATCTGCGCATTTTTCAGAATATAAAGACTAATTTTCCAATACCACTGTATGCAGCAGGGAATGAGACTGGCACCTCATGACGTGGAAAGTCAACATAGTTGAACCTTATTTTTGAAAAATTTATGCCGTCATGTGCTTTAGAAATTCCGACTTAAAATCAGGCTCAGTTTTAAAATTAAATTCATATTATAGTTCTGAGCTATGGATCCAAAATAGGTAAGTCGAAAGTTTCACCAAATCTTAGGTGAAATAACCATCATTATGAAACACCCTGTATGATTCATCCCCTAATGTACTGAATAGCTCAGGAATAGACGAATTAGCTAAGACAACTGGGGCAAGTATTATGCAGTGAAAAGAAAAGTGCGTGATATTTATTCGGTTCCAGATTTTTGTGTCGCCTTTAGAATTATTGGTGTATATGAAATATGCATGCACAATCGCCGATAGCTAACGCGAACTGGATGAAGAAGACTTTTAGACTAGACCTCTCCTTAGGTACGAGTAGTAGTCCTACCATATTTGTCAATAGTCATCAAGAAATGTCTCAAAGATTTTCAACTAAGAATTTTTAGAAAGACATTCAGTTAGACTCTACTCATCGCATCGGAGACAAAGCAATTTGGTTTAATTATTCAAATAGTCTGCTATTCCGAATTTATTTTTACTTGTATACGTACGTCAAGAATTGTGTTTGAAATTCAATTGGATTCTTTGTGGAAGTTGATAGTTGCAATGGAAATACCATCTAAGAACAACATGGGAACACTTGAAACTGGTAAATAATTTTTATTCAACAGGATTCTTAGTGTTTCTTGAATGAATTTTTTTAGAAGTTCTTAGTAGCATGATATGAAATCAGAAGACAATACGACACATATCAAATATAATTCGATATCATAATTTGTCCCCAGAAAATTGAACCCTTGAAATGGATAATATGTATGTCGTAAATTTGACCTTTGTAAAAGGCACAGCGACACCCATATTCACGCTAAATTTACGAAATCCGAAAGTGGAAGAGGCAATATAAGTTGAGTGTTAAATTTTGAAGTTTAAGTTCCTAAACCAGGATTTTACTACTGGTATTTCATATTCTGAGAATACTTTTTCAAGAATTTTTAAACATTGTGTTACGTAGTCAAGATTGAAATTAATAAATTTCATTGAACACAGCGATGTAAGAATAAACGTAAGATTGGACTTGTTAGACTTTAAGTATTTTTTAGAAAATTTGAAAATTTACTTTCAATCTGACAGTAGCACGATATATGTAGTAGATTTAGAATGCAAATGAAATCAGAATAATTATTATTATCAAGGCTTTGTTTTTATGTATTCAAGGTGTAGGCTAAAGTTCTACAAAGAGCAAGGACAAAATTTGATCAGTTTTTTCATTTGTTTTTCTATTTGCCATTTTACTAAAACTGACCCGCACCCGCACACTTCTATGCATAATTTATCCTACGTACACAATTTAAATCAGTGAGAGAAAAAGCCGACAGACGTTTATTCTTTGTTTCCCGACTCCATAAACTCTTCATTCGATACGAAATTAAACCACAACTCAATTAACTGTGAACTCCAAGTCTAGCCAGACTTTAACATGAACTTATAAATCAATTCAAGTCTATACGGACTTGTAAATCGTAAACTCTCCAGAACACCAAAGCTGAATTCAGTCTGTTCTGGTGAAATCCGCTCCACTTCCGGTTAACCGCCGAGTTTGCTTCAACTTACAAAAGAATTTTAGAAATATTAGTAAGACGAATAATATTAACCGCCAAGTACAGACATAATTGGAGATTTTCGAATGTGAACATTTAATTCAAATCCAAAATAAGGTTGAACGTTCCTGGGGTCATATACAATAACCTATGAATCTGTTGACCTTTATTAAACAATTTTGTCCAAAAAATAACATGCACTTTCTTCAAAAATTATTTCCATTGTTTAAACTGTCGCAAAAACGTAAAAGAATGCCTATCATTTATCAATGTATTGACTGGGCAGCGAATGTAAATTAAGTTCGACCAGGTGTTTCAAACGATTGTCATAAAATGTAATATATGTGTCTACACAAGAAATTACGTTACAAAATTAGATGGACAGACACACCCTCCGAGCCCATATTTTTCGCATCCCTACCCTATATTATTTTGAATGCATGGGAAATGAACTGCTCACTTCCCTTTAATTGGTCGGTTTTAATTTGATTAATTCCTTTACGAGATCGATTTTGAGATTGATTTGGAATTTACGGTAGGCCAATTCGTGTGTTTTGTATGATGTCGGTAAAAGTGGGCTTTAAAATATTCAAAATCCTTGTTCAAATTCTTTATAAAGGATGAATAATATGTTTTCGCATTTTACATTCGTAAGTATCCGATGCATTTCAACTATATTCGCATAGTTACGTTGGTAGTAATAACGATAAGTCTAACTCGGTTCATCTCCACCCACACCTATACACATGGTCTGCAATTTTCGGTCAAGTTCCTTTTGGCTCTCTCCCATCACTTATTCCTACACAAGAGACCAGAGATCAGGCACGGTGGAATATCATTATGTCATTAAACTCTCACTCGAGTGGGTTCTTCAATCTAAACAATTCAATATTATACAGGGTGAGGCAAAAATAAACAACTTCAATGTGCCACCTTAACAAATAAACCCACCAACTTGTCCACTTGGTTTTTCGGTCACAACGAACCTACGTTAAACAAAATGTTCGAAAATTGGTTCAATATAACGGAGTATTAATAAATGGAGGGTGTTCTAATCGACCAACAAATGATATTTCCGATAGCGGTAGAGCTGAATGTTCTGGTTTCCAATTGTAGCCTGCGGAAGGTACCCCTAGTAGTAGAAAGAAATCCTATGGCGAAAAAGCCATTTTGAACGGGCAAACCTAACCACAACATAGAGAGGCATGTACATTCTTGTAAATATAATCGGTTGATACAATAGGAAGTTAGTGCTTTAGTCGCTGGGTTATAATTAAAAAAATATTGATAAAAACAAATATTGTCCCATTAAAATTATAGCTTTTAAAAATATGAACTTTTTGTCCACCCTGCGTAGTAAAAGGAAAGGAACTGAGTCTGCATCCGCCGTAGTTGTTCCATCCAATGATTTCCAGCACTCACTTCCTTTTCTAGTCAATTCAAGTTTAACCCTTCTCTTGTGCATGTGCATGTGCATACTACAGATTTGTGTACACTTTTTACCCTTATTTCTTACTTTAAAAAAAACTTACTCTATTTTTGCAAACCTGGGACGATAGAGTAGAATCCAACAAATTTTTACACATGGTTTAGTTACATTTACATTTACATCTGTGTAGTCGAAACATCCGAATCCACTTTCACTCTCTGTACGTTGTACGTGCTAAATCTCTGAGTTAAAAATCAAGTGGTAAGTTTCTAGTCACACATTCTGTTATTTCTGTTTTACTCGTGGTACACTATTTGAAAATGCTAAAACAGACTTTGTGAATCTTAATTTTGAATCAAAATTCAAAATGCAGGATGAAAACAACAATTGTTTTGCCCATGCCAATAACGTTATTGGGCAAGTAGAAAGGCCGTTATAGCAAGAACACCTGTCACAAATCGAAAAATGTCAAAATTGTAAAACAAAACAAGTTCTTTCGAAATGTCCATAAAAATGTTTTTGTTGAATTTCTTGTCAATATTTCCAAAATTATGAATTTTTGAAACCCGGTATATCAATTTGGGGCACCCTGTATGTACAATTCGCAATATCCAAGTAAATTTTCGTTCGAAAACACGAGGTGGGGTTTAAATTGTTCCAAGAATTACTCAGGATGGACAATTTTTTCGGCATTTGGGATTGTCCCTACTACTACGAGTACCTTCTCTTGGCCAAATCAAAAGCAACCTAATCTCTAATGAAAAAGACACCGTGGAATGTTTGAACATGGCTTAAGTCGGGTGCTTATTTTGAATGTTTTGTCCTAATCATAGTTTTGCAACGGAAATCGGAATAACATAGTGAAGTCCGATTGAACATTGCCTTCATATTCATATTCATGTGTGTTGGTTGTGATTTTAAAATATTTTATAGTAGTATAAAAGTGAACCCGCAGACAGGAAAGAATAATTGGAATCCATTGTTTTGTGTATTTTAGTCCCTAGTTATAGGATATTCAAATTAATACAAAACAATGGTTATTTAACCAACACATCCCATGTATGTGTGGTTCTTGGCAGTGAACTTCATTGAACCCTGTATTCAGTCCCGTCCTTGTGTTCCAGGGAAACGGGAAAAGGATTTGAAATCTGAAATCAAAAGCAATTTATGATCAAAGATTTTAGCGGTATGGCTAAATAGCATGACATTATTTGTATGGCGTGAGTATGACAGAATTTGACAATAGGTTGTGAAACTAGTAAAGTAAACAGTAGATTCCTCGGTGGGTAAACATGGCCGATTACTTTTCCCGTAGAGAATTAATTGCTTTTCATTTCGCCCAGGGAAGGTATAGTAGTCGTATTATAAGTGAATTAATAGTCTGCAGGCCTTATCGGTAATTCAATCCTACATGCAGAAATGACGCAATAAGACGATAATGACGTTTATTGTGATACTAGGAACTAAAGCAAAAAAATAATTCCAAGCTGGACGAAGAGTCGACACAATCACGTAATTCGTGAGTCGACGTAATTTTTTGAGTGATTTTTTAAGTCAACTTGCAGTGAGACCTGAACGATGTTCCATGTGTTATTATATTTTGTTATGTACGATCGTTTTATGTTGTTCCAAAATCACAAACGTATTGTTATTTTGATAGCTACATATGTAAAGATATCGGTTATGACAATGTGACAATATTTTCTCTGTTACTAAACATTTCGTTGTCTAACTCAGGGTAATTACAACATTTATTATGAAGATTTCTATCCAGTTTTTAGGATTATATGAAGATATTATCATGTTCTTGATATTTTGAAAAGTTTCTGATAACTTTTATAATTTTGCCATCAATCCAAAGGCTGCTTTTCTCTAACATTAATCTGGTCTCTTCAGTATTGTTTTACAGAGGCTTCCGACATTATCGGTTGAAATGGGAAGAGTTATTTTTCGATTTATTAATTCCTAGACCGAGTTTTCGTTTCTCGGAAAGTGTGAAGAGAATAACATTTAGAAATATTATTTCCTACTGTCTGAATTAGCATATTGTCTGAGACCTTTTGTGTGTAAGACGTGGGTTAATAATTCTAATATTTCACACGCAATAAACACAATGCACAGGGGGAGTCCTTTCTAGCATGTATATCTTTGGCTTGTTCAATTCAATTTCCAACTTGAATTTAGTTTGTTTGGTCTGACAATAACTACATATTTAAGCTTAAGTGATGTCTATGAATCACGTCCTCGCACGAAATAGGTTTCTCAATTATTTTTTACTCCTTTATACTTTAACCATAAAATCTGGTCATGAAACGGGACATACAGTGAAAATATGCATTAAGGCGTACAGAATTATGATTTGGGCAAAAAAAAACATTAGACATGTTGTGAAAATGAGATCTACTCAATCAGCAATATTCGCAATCAACTCTTACAAGAACTGAAATAAATTTGACCTCTCATATTGTAACCATCAATATTTTGACTGGTCTAAACTTGTCAAAAATTTTGGTAATGTATAAAATTACTATCTGTTGTTTAGATTCCTATTAACATTTATTATTGAATATTTTTTAGATCCTTTCATCGAGCGTCCTGAAAAAATTGATACAATTTGTGAGGTGCACAATAATGCGAGCTGGAACAGGATCTATCCTGACCTGCCGGCCTCTGCTCCATGCTATGTCGTCGAAAGCCCCCGTAGTAGTGTGCACCTTTGGGGGTAAGAATTTCATCTCTATAAATATTTAAAAAAAAATCACTAACGCTAACTTATAATTCAGGAATTTTGATGAGGACATGGATAACCGAATGAAAAAATTGGAAAGTGCAATTATCACAGAGAGACCTTCAAGCCGATGGGAATTCGTTGTCGGAGCTGAATTGGCCAAAAATCGACTGATTGAAAATGTCGCTGTTCCGGCTCTGGCTGATACCTCATGGACTAACGGAGTCCAAGGAAACATTCTTCTCCACGGCCCACCAGGGTGCGGAAAAACATTTCTTTGCAACACCCTGACGGGAGAATTGGTGGGCGTTGGGAATTTGACCTTCATCGCTATTTCACCGTCCGACATTTTTGGGACTTCAGTAAAGGATGGAAGAAAGAACGTGCAGGCACTGTTCGAACTTGGGCGACGAAGGTCACCATGTATCATAATAATAGGTGAAACATTAAGTTTTCTTTCAGTTATTTTCAAGGTATCTGACCTGATAGGAACATTTCAGTTCAGACACCTTGTTATTGAATCTGAACTCTCACCCCTTTAATTATAACTCTGTTTCGACCTCTTCCATTATTATCGAAGAAAATAATTTAACATTGGAGACACATCCCAAATAGGCATTGCAACAATACAAGGACTGTCTATCTAAAGTCAATAATTACGATAACCGGATGTCTGAATCGCATTCAAATTACAGATAATCTGAACATAATCCAGCTGTGTGAACAAATATTTTTGTTTCCCTTTTTTTCTTTGAATTTTGAAGAATGTTGATTTAATTCATGGAGTGCACATTCGTCACCCAGTAACTTACTAGAATTTTGATACTTAAGACCAAGAGACCGTTAAATAACCAATTTTCTATAATGGCAGCTGTAATAAAGTTATTTCTTAAATGGATAAGTTGTTAATTCCGACATATATACGTGGTGTTGCAATCTCTTTTTTTTCTTTAAGCAAGACACTGGAGTTTTAGCAATACTATAAAGTGGGCGATAAAAATTAGAGCATTTAGAGCTGTCGCTATTTGTACCGGGGATATAACTTGCCGAAAAATAAAATCTGAGACAGATGACGCAATCGTTTTGGCAGGCGGTGCTCAGCACTGGTTTCAACTTTAACCGAATACTAAAAGGTGTAAATTATTTTCGTAATCACCATGAGTGCATAAACTCAATCGAACCGAAGTGTTTAATCTCGACGTACTTTAAATTTAAACATGATTTATTTTACATGCCAAGATCCACGAAGAAGTCTCGGACCAGCCGTCATCCACATAATTTTTAAGCATATCCGTGTATTCCAAAGTGGTATTGCAGAGAATTGGTATGCAATCAATCATACGAATACTAGGGCTGTTCAATAAGTAGTGTGTCCTTTTGTATTTTTCGTTATCCTAAAATTCCAAATTAAATTCCTCGAATCCCTCAAGTATTGTAAGAATGCACAATTTTCATGAACTTGCATCGAGCGGTTCGATCTGGACTGAACTTTTGGCTATATTGAAAAATAATAACTTCGATTTGACGTAATTATTTTTCTTTTAGTGGTCACGGGTCATTTGACATTCCTTATTTGATAGCCCTCGCAATCAGAGGCAGTGGTGTTTATTACGAATTGTTTTAAAAACACTTAATCTCCTCGAAATATCGTCGTTAAGTTTGTGACACGGGCATCGAGTTACTAGAATATACAGACACGCAAACGACTTTTCGTTCATTCTAGTTGACTCCTGCTATTTGTTTAGAGGACGACGAAAAAATTCCGTTTATTAATTTTCAACAATGCCTAAGAAAAATCAAAAAATTATCTTCTCAACTTATATAAAGTTTGATACCGTAGACGATATGGAGGAAATTTTGTCCAAGCCGGAAGAAATTGGCCAATACTCATGGCTTTGGCCGGAGAAGGATGAGAAAGAAGAAGAGAATAATGAGATTGTTGAGGAATTTCTGGAACAAATGTATTTCTTTTCACCGGAACGAAAATTGGGCGTGACTCTGATTGGAACGACGACTTTTCCATGGAAAATTGATGACAGAATTCTCAGCTTTTTTGAGAACAAGTGGCCTGTTCCTTATCCCAATGAAATGGAACGAATGATTGTTCTCAAAAATTATTTTGCCCATCAACAAATGAGTGAAAATTTCTCGGATGAGGATTTGTATGAACTTGGAAAGCGATCTGAAAGGTTTGTTGGCTATTTTTATCTCGTATGAAATTTTTCCAACTACTAGGGTGACCTGCTTGTAAACCAATGTCTATTCTATTGTGGGAAGAGAATATGCAGTCGAATACCAGTTATTAAGAAAACGTTATTAATTCTAAATCAAACATTTATCAATTTTTATTCGGATATATTCAAAGGTATGCTTATGCGGACTTGTTCCAGTTATCTTGTGATATCTGGAAGGTCAAATGGAAGAAATTAACGTTTTCAAATTGGTACAAACCGGTTCAAGGGATATCTCCGATCAATGGAAAGATGTACACAAATACGGTTTTGGATAGTCAGGAGAATATGGCTCGTATTCCGAAAGGATGGAAATTCATTGGAGTGACCGTTACTTGTGAACCAGTTAGTTTGGTAAGTTGTTCATATTTCCGCAAGGTTCTGAAACCTGTGTTGGACGACCACTTCGGGAGAACTTTGCCTTTCGGATCACTCAACCAAGTATGTTGTAAATGCTCCGCAGAGCCCTTCCGTTTGTGCCGTCAATTTTTTTAGCACGGGTATTTTTAAATTCGGGCGACAAAACAGTAAATCGAGTACCTGTGAAACCTATCGCGTGACCACTGACCACCTGAACTAGCCTGAGCCATCCGACCACTTGGTTGGGACGTGAGTCGAAGTGTCTCTTACATGGTCATCCTACCTAACGCCATATGGTATTATATCAGAATTCAGCCACATTGTTGTCTCCCTAACACGGACCGCGGACTCCCAGAGCAGGTTGATTAAGTGAACATTGGCTCAAATTCATTTTTTTTCACTGTATTCAACGATGTTGCCAAATCCTCGGTTCTTCATAGAATTGCTATTAGTGAAGACAATGAGGTCATAAAAATCTTTAATTGAGGAAAGGAATCGTGTTGTATTTACATACAACACTTGACTGTCGCGATCATCACACTTGTACTCAGAATATTTATTTGTCCTTCCAATCTCTGAAAATCTTTCTTAATGTAGTCTTACGTACAATCTGTCCCCAGTCACTGAGCTGGAAGGACAATCATTTTTAATTTTCTGTAAAAACTGTCATTAGTGTTTGTTTGACTGAAATTAATAATAATTGTGAAGTGGAGTGAGGAGATATGGGACATTCATTGGAGAACTTTATTAAATAATGCTGAACCGACATGTTCGTTACTTAAATTAGTTTGGCGGATGGTGAAGACACAATGAGTCTCAGTAGCTCATTGTTTGCGGTAAAATCTATCTTTATAACCAAAATTACTTCAAAGATTAGGGTTAGCACTTCTATAACGAGATTTAAAAATTGTTTTAACCATTGAGGTCGACAAATCTCAGTGGCACCGGAAAACTCGAGTTCTTTCATTTTAATATAAATAAAATTGTAGCAATCCATAATTGTGATACCGCCGGTATCAATACTAAATGCTAGATGTATACTGAGACGTGTTTTCAACCCACTAACATAAACATTTTGTCATTTTAATAATATGTCTCTGATGATATCTCTACGTATTTGTTTGAGTCAGAGATTTATCAAATAATATTTCCTGCACAGTGCAGCCGAGCCCAAGTCCAACGACAACTTTGAAGTCATGTGAATTTACTCAACCCTCGACGCCCATTAAATCGGCAAGTCACGCATTCTTGCATTATAAATAATTAATTCTCGGTTTTCTCAAACAATACTACTTTGACCTAAGACGACTGCAGGAACATTAAATTTGTTAGTATTTTGTATTATTATTTTTAAATGTTGTAAGTTTTAAATCCCTGGGGATTCACGAGAAATTGTCACAGCCGCACGGAACGTTCTTAATGAAAATAACCAAATAGCCATTTTTAGGAGTACTATTTCGTAGGAAGATATTAGAAAGCAAAGAATGGCCGAATAGAAATATGCTAAATAAGTTTTGAGCTAGATTTCAGAAAGAAATGAAAACAGACACTGAAACATTGTGGTTTTAGTTTAATTTCTACTGATAAAATAAATCCCTGGAGTCAAAATATGTAAATGGAGCCCTAAAATTCCATTGATCTTTTTAAAAAACATAGTATGTATTTTTTTTTTTGAATTTCAGTTGTTCTGTAGAAATAGTAGAAAATCGAAAAAACAAAAAAATATTAGTGACAGATTTCTTATTATTTGTGGATACAGCATCCAGCCTCTATCATTTCACTTGACATAAAAATACACGACATGTTCTTCAATATACTACTGTACCAGGTATATTAAATGACACTACTAAATTCTGATCGTTTCCTTTCATTAAAACCTCAATTCTAAAAGTGCTCGTAATTTTTCTGAATGTAAGTCCAGTATTAATTTTGAATTCTATCCTACTTGGTTAAACTTATGAAACGAAATGCCTTCCGTCAGTGCATCTAAGGAATGTACGATTTGACTGTAGATCACTCAGGACAGAATCTGACATTAGAATCATTTTTCAAAACAAATAGTTGAAGAAAACAAGAACTGGTAGTGATAGTGTGGTACACTTTAATTACATTTCAATCCTAATCCAGATGACGCACAGACAAAAACCTTCGGTTTCGGCACACACAGCATTTGTTGCTCGCATAATCCAATTCAAATTCAGCTATTTAGGTTAGTTTATGCATTTTCATTTAGGTTAAGTGTGACCAATTTCTAGTTGGAGTTTTTAACCTAACCTAACTTAATCTAAAGGAATTGAAATTCAAAAGGAAATGTGACGTTAAAAGTTGCAAAAAGTTATGCATCGTCCGAGAATCGAACGTGTGCCATACGTTGTGTTGTAAAACTCTCACACCCCTAAGCCACCAATCCATTTCATTGGAACAGCTGGTTTAACATACCCTATGGTACATTACGGTACGGCACCCAGTAAAAATGTGAAAATCCATGTTAAATTAATAAAATCAGACAATAGTCTTAATGAATTGAAAATATGAATACAAAAAGTAGTTGACAACCATTCGAGAATGGTATCGGATGAATTCTCAGGCCGATTGGTGGAGATTTAGTGATAGAACGGTGATGTGTACACTATGATCCGACTGAGGTAATTAGTCACGTTGCGTATAGGGTTTTCATTCGTGAAGTCGAACTCAGATTTTTTAGGTTGCTTTCCATTAATATTCTGATCTCCAAATCGTGGGAATGATCGACCCGCGGTTTGGAAAACTCATTGTGGACAATGAGGTTTGTGCCCTTAAAACAGGCACATCCGAATGTCCACTTTGAATAACTTCTAAGGAGAGATGCTGCCGATTTTTTCGACGATGGGATTTTACTGAATATTGGAGTGTCCTCTAGGAAATTGAAAAAAAGACAAAAACAGTTTTAGGTTTTGGGGACACAGTTTATTTTTGAACACTGGTACATACACTCTTATCATTTTGTTGTGTTGATGATTATATCCCCTAAGACTGACAATGTACTGGTTGCTCTAAACTGTATACCGTAAATTACCGAACAGAAACCCGGGTTACTAATTTTGTTTGTCATCGCCAGACCCGGGTAGTATTTGAGACCAGGTTTGTTTTCGGGACCGGTTTCTAATAATTAATTTACAGAATTCAAAAGTTAAACCGCGCAGCTATAATGGTTGGTGGGTCATAGCGAACCCAGTTGAGCCATAGAAAACCCAGTTAGTATTCGAGACCCGGTTTGTATTCGGGACCGGTTTGTATTCCTTCGATGAAGCTTTTGACCCGGTTATTATTCGAGACCATATGTTACTATTCGGGACCGGTTTCTAAACGGTAATTTACGGTACTTCAGTTTTTCTCGACTACTAACCGTTGACGATGTGTTTTTTTATGTTTTCACCTACCCAATCTGGAATAGGATTAGCAAAATTCTGGTTGACCTAAAAGTCTTTTGGTCATCCTCCATTTTATCAACAAATTCAATTGTTTCTGTTTCTAATTACAAAATATTCACATGTCAAACCAGAGTTTGCAGTGAATACTCTTTCCGACCATTTGTTTCGGACGACAACAATTTGGTAATGATATACTCGGATCGTCACAACTTTACATATCATATGAGTAATGTAGCATGCCATTGCCATATCGTAGGATCGAGAGGTTCCATGCACATGTCTGAGTCAGGTGGTCGCCCATTTCAGGGGCTGGCGGCTGGCATATTATAGGTTCGGTTGCAATAACAATTTCAGACACATCCTTACCCAGACCATGCCCTGGACTTCGCTGAAGTTCGATTGTATTTATACATTTAATTATATTATAATTATAAATTTCAAAGCAGTATTTGTTAATTTTAGGAGGAAGTCTTGGCTTGTTTGAATTCTCGTAAACCAACGGTCCGAGATGGCGTCCCAGCAATGTGGGCCACAGATTCACTTGAGCTTGATTATTCCATTTGTGAGAGAAATCGTGATGAAGTCTCATGCGCCAGTAAATTCCAGGACTGTCTTTGCGGATTTTGGAGTATGCTCGGCACTGGATTCATGTACTTGTTGAGCCAGATTTAAATAAAAACAATCAAGCGTATCACACTTAGGATTAAAGTAACTGGAATTGAGGGAATGTGTACATACTATTAATTGTTAACCAGCAATATCTCTGAGCTGGATCAATCAAGAATCCAACTTTTTTCCGCTCTGTCCTCAAGTCCTCACCATATTTTTCTATTATTTTGTTTAGCATTCAATTTCAATGATGTGAGCTCTACTTAATGTGTTACAGACACAATAATCTTAATTCACATTTAAAGCATGATCGTCAATTGTACCCTATTTTATTCGCCATCTTGCTATCATGAGAGAATTATCAGACAGTGTCCTGTCGTGTGCTTACTTTGAAATATAATAAAGATTTGCTTGACTGAACAGGCACTCAATTTATGTTTGATTAATTAACTTGTTATTTTGTTATATTAGTAGCTAGTCAACTTTACACCTTTACAATACAATTCAGTTTCACCTAACGGAAGCATTATTGAAATGATATTTTGCTCGAGAATATCGCTTTCGAATTTGTTAAAGGAGCACTACATGTATAATGATGGACAAATGATGTAAATTTCAAAATTATATCTGCGTAGTGTATCGAACTTCTGAAGTGGACAAAATTGTTTCGATATAAAGAGAGGTTGGCAAAATCGCAGGTCATTCTAATTCATGAATACACGATGGAAACAGAGAGCGAATTTTCGAAATTATTTCTTCTCCTTTTGAAAGTATTGGAATTTCTCAGTGAAGCCTTTCGAATTACAAATCCGGGACATCCGATTCCGTAGAAATAAGCAATATTAATTCGAATTTATTATCACGTTATAACAGCTATATCAAATTCTATCAAACTTGGGCCTATAGTAAACAAGAACTGGCAAAACACTTTTGTCAAAATCTCTCACAAGAAATCTTGTCTTCTGTAATTTGTGAAGCATAAAACACTCAAAAAGGCCTCAGTGGGCAAAATTTGTATCATTAGCCCACCAATTTTCCAATTTGATTTGCTTTACAGAGACGTGGATTAATTACAATTACAAGATTAGATCTCATCTTCATCTGTTCACTGTTCCGTCGGTCAGTCCGAAGTTGAGAAGAATGAGTGCATTTCAAATGTATTCTGTCCATACAGTTCTGTAAAACTGTCTATAGAGTCCAAATCCATTAGTGCTACAAGACTTTGAAGGAGCTCGACAGGAACGAATGTTCTTAAGTTTCGATCCGTACAGGTCGCAGTGAATGTCCAGTTGTTATTTACTTATTTATTTATTTATTATTATAAGGTAACGCCCTCAGGTGAGGTTTTCTTACTTTATCACTTCCAGTTTTATTGGTAACCACAAAAAAACACGATAAAAGCATGTAGTTTAAATATCACGACTTCACTCATCTTCAAGTGCGATTCGCCCCAAAGTTGGACTACAATTTTTACAATCTGGCGCATACGCAGATCAATAAGTTCATTACTTATCGAGTAACCCTCGTATATCAGAGAACTCCATCTACACAAAAAATCAGTTTTGTTTTAATCGTAAAATAATGAGACCGGAATTTACGACAACGTAAAACATGAGACACAAAGTGCATGATATCCTAACCTCTCAACCACTCCCATATTTTGTTGTTCAAAATGTAAATTAAATGTCATTATTATGTAATTAGTTCGCCACATTTTCTCATCTTTTCCTCACATTAGTCCAACACCACAGAGTACTTTAAGTATATGGATACAACTCATTCATTGGATGGAAAGTTGGGGTTGGCATTAAATAAAATAAAACCAGGGAACAACTAAACCATGAAAAATGGGTCAGGGCGGTTTGATCCACAATCAAAGAATCCACGTATTGTATGCACTCTTACAATGCTTTAGACCAGGCCAAGTTCTCGAGATCTCAATTAAAAAATACAAAAAAACTCAAACCACCATCCAAAGCATAATTTATTTTTATATGTGCTCCTAACCTGGTGTCACTATAAAATCGACACGGAGTCAAACTGCATGTATACGTGGCCTTTGAAATAATTGATTCTTAGGATTTTGTATAGTTGGCACGTCCGATCATAAGAAAGATCCAAATCCAATGTTTCCGTCAGAGAACATTATCACAGATATGCAAAATCCTTCTAAAAATTCCGTATCAGTTAACATGACGATTGTTTTTGGATAAAGAAACTCCTCTATTGTCTATACGTATTCCGATTACTATATTTGCGTCTAATTTCAGATCAGATGCTTGCAAAATCGGGTAGTTTGAACATCGGATGGCCTGTTTGGAATATTTGATCGGCATTGCATTGGATGAATATTTCATCAAGTATTTTCTTCTTAGACCGTACTTAATTCTACCCAGAATAATCGCCTTTAGCCCAAAATATTCTGAATGTTGCTTTTAAAATCCTTTTTAGATTTATGAATACGATATTTCGATACTCTGGCTTGCAATTACGGAATCGATCCGGTGATCTGCACATACAGAAATAGAAATGTTTTGAAAAATTCCAAAAATTTAATCGAAAGTCGAAGTACATAGTCCTGTGTCGAAAAAAGTATCGATACGAGGAAGCCAGAATAAATCTGATGCGATATAATGTCCAAAGTATCTCTGATAGTATCGTGCAGCACATAAGTTCGAGGAATAATAATTAGTATTCTTGTATTTAATTGTTTCATGTGGCACGTGGTGCAAAAACTCATTCCATCACATTGACCTTTATCATCGCGACAAAATAATTAATCTTGTTTTTCTTCTCTTGTCAAATCAGAACTTATCAATAAAAAAATGAAAAGCGAAGAAGCGACGGAGCCTGACGAGTCGTAAATCAGGTTTTTGGGGAACTAGGCTGTCAATTTTTTAGTTTACAAATTAAACCACTTCACACGATATTCATTTATTGCTCTGCTTGGCCCAGCCACATGGACGTGCACATTGGAGCTAATTTAGAAAAAAATAACAAACTTTTTGGGCTCATCTACTTTTTAACACCATCATCACCAGGTCAGTGGAGTGCAGTGCAATGGTCATGCATGACATTGTTGTCGCGCCTTGTTGCACTCGAGTAATCTACGACTACAACAAAACAGTTTTTTAAACTTAATCTCTGAGTTTTTTCGATCCAAAATCTTTAAATATAGATTCGTTAGTCGGCACCGACAATGAGTCATGTGTTTTCAATTTTTATTTAGTCCGCACCTACTAATTACAATCTTCCACTATCGTACTTAATATGCTGTACAGGGTAGACCAGACATTCGACTTCACAAGTCCAAAATTACAAAATTAACAAGAAGAAAAACTTATATTTTACAGGGTAGTTCAAAAATTGTTCACAAATTCGACGAATCAAATTTCCATTGCATTATTAATATATTTCATGGAAATATGCCCTGCAACTAGAGGAGCTGAATTAATGAACTAAACTATAAACGGAGAGCTAATATTTTGGCACACCCCGTACACGTAGTGCCACAATATTTTTCACACCTGTTTTCTTACCAACTTTAACTTTTAGCAATTGAATCTTAAAGGGTTCGTTCGTGCTGTACTGTACACGGGGTACCATAGTGTGCCAGTGCCACACAGATTTTTGTGAAAGTCCCTTTAAGAACTTCACACTCAAAATTCCAACGTGCTCTTATATTGTAAAATGGAAATGGAAGCTAACGATGAAACAATGAAACAAACTCTTGACTCTCATCATTAGTGCTTTTGACACTCATCAGTGTGGACAACTTTGGAAAAAGTTCCTCAAAAACGAACGTTTTTGAAATAATCAAAAACCTTTTCTTGGCAATGTAGTCAAAATTCCAACACTACACTTTATACTTTTTTTTAAATAAAACAAAAATAAAAATAAATACAAAATTATACTAATGTGTCAAGATTTGTGTTGAAGTGGACCGTACATAGCATGTACGGATGAATAGTAGTTGGTGGTGTGTTGATTTCTCCTGATCAATCATTTTTGGAAATTGGATTTGGACGACGGACATTGTCATTTAATTATATTCTCGTTGGACTAGTTATGAATGTGGAGTGCGATTTGCATTTGTAAGAAAAGAGACGGACTGCCGGCAAGTGGTCCTTCACAATAATTTAATTGTTAACTCGGCTGTACTAGTTTTTTTTTTATATTATTGTGATTGTTTGTTGTGGTTTGGGACTCAGTTGTTGAGTTACTATTTCTAATTGTTGTAAAAGATGGAGAGAGATTACAATCAGAGAAGAAGTCGAACATGGTTCAGTTTTGGACTATCGAATTTGACAACTCATCTCATCATCGCAATCACACTTTTACAAATTATCCGTAAGTTCATTCATATACAATTATGGCGTTAAAAATCATCCAGATTCTTAGTGTCTCAGGACATTTGAACTCTAGTACAGGAATGAATCCACGCAACAATTTTGAAAAACTCTAAAACCTATCCTTGAGAGCTCTAAGAGTTTAAATGCTAGTCATTTTTCAAACGTGGTCTCGAAAAATGTTTGTCAAATTCCATCATATGGTGACCTATAAGGTCAAATCAAGCCAGGATGTCACTTCTACTTTGCGAAATATCGGGATTAAATCCAGGCTTGCGTTAAGAAAATGTTTTCTATTCCTAGATGAGTTCATTCAAAACCAAAGCACTATACATACATGTTTACAAGTTGCAAACAAGGTGTTATAGTGCACATTTATTTTATAATGACCAAAAATTTCAGTTTATGCTGTTGCCAATATTTGGACCTGTAAGTTCTACTAACTACGTCATTACGTGCTGAGTACACTAAATAATTCCGACAGTATTTAAGGATACCCTTCGATGTTTCTCATCAATAATCCGTGGAAGTAGTCCTGTTTTTTTTCCCGCACGATTTATTTAAGCGAGCGTTTCCAGTTCCAGTTAGAATTAAATGCTAGAGGATTTATACGCTTCCCAATCTTCGGCGTCGTTTGAAAAGTCAATGTTATTAATCCACCTAGTAGTCGAAATATATGTTTCAACACATATTTCAAACGTCCAGAAATAAAGACCTCACCACATTTGGGTCACAGCTCGCTAGAAGAAACTGGAAAGAATTCGAATTAAAAGAAAAGTTAATGCATTAGGAATTTTTAATAGTAAAAACTTCAGGCGCTGCTGTCGTTAGGCAATTATGCGCTGTGCGTTAGGTGCAGATAACGCACTAGTAACTCGGATGTACTAACCACAGTGTCGGAATTTTTTTTACACAAAAGTATCAATAAATACGTACAAGTCTTAAGGAAATTATGTAGCCGTGTCTATTAATACCTCACTTGCAAAATTTTACCGTGTCGTCTATTCTAAGAATCAATAAACATTGTTGATTGGTGGAAGCGTCAAATTCGACATGGTCAATTTGTTTCGCGTGAATAATTAGAACGATTTTCGGCGCCTTTCATTCTTCCTTCCTTCCGTATCCGTGTGAACCAGCCCAGATTTATTGTTCCGTTTCCCTGAAAGGACTAAAATAGTATTTAACAATGGAAGTATACATTGAGTGTTGTTACTAATGCACACATCAAACAATACATGTTAAGTAACATATAGGGAGCTGAGAAGTGAGTAGATTTCTCTAAAATGTCTTAAATGTTGAAGGATCAAGATACATGTGTACAGAGACGCAGACAGATAGGGCTTTTAAAGTTTTGCAGAGAATTATGGGGCAAGTGAAACTATGTTGTTTTCATTTTTTACTCCACTGTGTCTGTGTGTCTGAATGCATTTGGTTAGGATTTATTGAAAGTGCATGTGCATAGTAGTCAAATCTTTTAACCACATGCAATTCATTGCTTCCTCAATGTCCGTGTTGCGTTGCCTTAAAAGTGGTTTTGGATTCAGATGTACAATTACAATTTTACAAATAATTATTACAACCACTTAGAAAGCAGGATAGGAGGTATAGGGGACCGGAAAGTAATATTCTATACACGCATAAACTTCCGATTCTAATGGCCAATAATAATGAATCTTCCGTCCTCAAACATGTTCACTTTATGACACTTGGTTCTAAAAAACCATGCGCTAACGCACAAGCAATCTGTGTCTGCCTTACAAACAAACCGGTTAGGTCTGGAAAGATATACCTTATTGTCGGAAGGAAATGCTTCCTTGACGCACTCATTCAAGTCATAATTTGTCTAGTCATTGGTTTTTTTAACTGGACTGAATTACACCATCAGGTGGCGTCTGCAATGTGACATGCGCCATGATGACATGTGATTTTTCAAACATATCATTCTAACATGTTCTCAGTATCAACTGATGCCTAGTTCAAATTTATCAGGATAATTCGGTGTCAGTCAGAGTGTGGTGTTTAAAATTCATAAGGATATAAATATTAAGAAGGTGGACCAATGTGTTTGTCGAATGTCGTTCCGGCGAATTCTTCAAAACCATATTTGTGAATTATTTGAATTTCCGATAAATATCCACAGTAGCAAAAATTTGTAAAAGCGATACCGCCAAACTGACTTTGATTGGACAAGTACCATAGATGAAGGACATAGAATTAGATTTCCAGTGTAGGCTGAGAAATGAACGGAACTAGGAAATCCTCGCGCGGAACTCAACAGATGGTGCAGTCTTGTTATTCGC
>JAQGCA010000186.1:0-38533 GCA_034698945.1 Protaphorura quadriocellata | reverse complement strand
GTAATGACGATTGAAATGATTGAATGGTTGACGGATGGATGTGGTCTTAAAATTAATATTTACATTTACAAAAGACTGGAGATAATAATGGAAGGCAGCGGCAGTTGGATTTCAGTGTTTGTTGTGTGCGTGTCAATGGATGAATGGGAAAGGCTGGACACACAGGCTGGTTATCTGGCTAAGTGACCGAATAAAATATCAATTGTTGTTTTTATTTATAAATAAATAAATACTTATACTTAAATGCATACTTAGCTCAAGACTCTGTCTCTACACATTTTGTTCTGAATACAGTACAGGAAAGAAGAATCAATGGAAGATTGTCACGGTTAGGGTTTAAACCCAGTAAGCATACGGAAAGGGACAACTCGTGGACCGTTAGTTTGTTCATTCATAATCAAAATACAAATAAATCAGGTAAACTATCAGGAATGGACACACTTCCACTGTCCATTCATTCTGAATGCAATGTAATGATTCAAGCCATATGCCAAAGTTTTGAATTTCAAAACATTCAATTTATTCTAATGATCGGAAAGGAGAAATCGGCATGGGAGGTGGTCCCAAGTTATGAGCGAATGCAGTTTTCATGTATTTTGGGCATTGCCGATTTTTCAATGATGCTCAAATCCAGTAATCGGTTGATTTTGGTTCGAAAATCCATACTTCAAGCGAAAGTCACAGTACTACTTACTACTGCGCATAAACAAACCGTTCATTGTAATTTGTCTGGATATGTTATTTGGATTGGGTTTTACTGGACGGTCCTCTTGGTTATTTAAATTTATTCAGCCCCTTTATAATTCACTCCAGTTGCATTTAAATGGAGGATAATATGAGGCTCAAGCCCTTTTTCGGATGTCACCTACGATTAGTCATGAATGGAGGTATATATTCGGTGACCGACATGGGAGACGCGACCTCACAAGGATTTGATTTGATGTCATATGACGGTAAGTAGTTTGAGAGCGACAAAAGTCCATGGAATCTTATGTACTACTGTTCCAAGGATTTAAAACGGTGTCAATGAGAAGAGGACCCGACCCGAAACATATTTAGTATTTTAGTATTCACGGAAAAGACAGGGGCTCAACTCTTTTTCTTCTTATTATTACAAACTCCGGAACATCCCATTCATTCCATCAACTCATTCGTCATTCATTGCATTTTGGGGGTTTAGCCAGTGTGACACTTTTGATTGTGTCATGTCTTCTTGTCTTCCTACTTTTCCATCTAGTCTAAAACCCCTAACCTTTCTTCTTCTCACTTTTCAAAGAACCGAATATCGTATCCGACTCCCATTTAATGTCCATGAATGAAGCCGGTTGCTTAATAATCCAAAGCTCGGTATTATCCTCCTTCAGCATGTTTTGTAAACTCCTGGGACATGTATGGAAATCCTACTAAGCAAACTGCTACACATTGGATTCCAATTCGACTCATCAATAATGAAACAGGACAGTCCTCCCATATTACATTTGTATTTACTCGTAGTTCATCTAGTTTTTCAATTCATGCACGCGGATATTCATTGTTGTTTGCTCTTTGAAAATTTTTGATTTATTTTAAGCTTGATTGCATATCCCGATTTCGTCTCCCAACATTTTCCTCTGGAATTCGGTTTCACTGGTTTATGATTGGCGAATCACGGCTTGACAGCTCAGAAGTAATGGCAAGTGCAATCTCATCATTCTGACTCCTGGTACGTTTTAATGGAAGCCATTTAAAAAATGAAGCGTAAGATTCGAGTTCGTTGGTTATTTATTTGAAACAGAAACTTGCAAAAGGCATCAAAATTATATGTGATGTGAACTTGTTTCATCTATTGTAAGATTATTTGCAGAATGATTTTCTACGGACGATTATTGAATAGATAGTTCGTTGGTGGTTTTGATTACCGGGAGGGGGTGGCACGAGGATTTGATGAGCGAGACCAATTGGCTCCTGTCGTGGATTCCCTTGTTCATCTCTTTAAAATCCACAAAGATTGATTTTTTATGGAATTGTGATTTGTAAAATGAATGAATTCTTGGAACACTCCGGTGGGTCTTCCTCTTATTTTGTAAACCATTTAACTTACATAAGAATGTTTACAAGGAATTGAATGCCTGTTACGACATTTTTTACCGTGTCGTCCCCTTCCGTAATTCCTTTCTGTACAATTTTGCTAATAAATTAAGCCAATTAATAAAGGATTTACATTCAAGGTGCAGCCTTTTATTCATTTTATTATTACAGCTACACGATCGCGAGATCTCTCAGAAATTCTTTTCCTGAAAAAATGTTTGATAAATGTCAGTCTGATTTTGTACAAAAGAAATTGGCAATTTTCGAATTTAGAAAAGATCGAAGAAATTAAAAGACTATTATAATATTATTTTGGTTAAACTACTCATCCTAATTAATGAATGCGATCATATTTGAAAAAAAGTGAAGAATTCGTAAGGATGAGGATCTTGGAGTAGATGAGGTTTAGAGAGCGGTCCCAATATTTTTGGTCCGCTGTCTGTATGCCTGATCAGGAGCCAAGAAAGGGTGCAGCTGTGTGAGGTTGATGTCGTTTAGATTATCCCCTGTCTTACTCTAACCACCTTCATTTATCAATTTTTCCAATACAACATTTAACTCATGTCGTAGTCTAGAACAACTCGCCCTAATGACCTGTTTAAAATTGTGACCCTGTAGAACAGGACTTACAGGGGTTAACGCATCATAAGACAGCACATATGATCTAATTCACGCAGTATACGTACTCAGGATGCCAGACACTAGAAAATGTTTCACTGGATTATTCTGTCTCATCAAATACGATTAGTAAATCATGATTCAGTTTTTTATGTTAAAAAATCTGGGCTTCATACTAAAACTGTTCACAAATTCCACTTAACTAGAAATAGTATCAACGTTCCAGAAAACTGTACGTGGAATTGAGTAGAATTTCTTTAGCCGACCTTAAAAATATGTCCTTCATGAATATTGCTGAATTAGATGTACTGATGAGCTCTTGTATTTTGATACATTTTTGGTAGAACCGAAATTTCAGTGTAGCACTTCGGCATATAAATTGAGAGCCCGAACGAACGAGGAACCAATTTATTCTGAAGTAATTTCTCCATTTTCTTCTTTTCTCTTCCTTAACGGCAATTCATTACAGGGAAAAGATGAGCGGGTCAAAGGAAATACTTTAGTCTCTGAATTATTGAGTCATTTGTACGGAAACAAAGACGGACAGCAAGGCTATTAGAGTCCTGGCCGGCCATGTAGTTTCTCCAAAGTGTTATATAATACAGACTCTGACTTAAGTGCTACCTTTTGTGAACGACAAACTCATGTTCGTGTAATATTGTCTAAAAACACTACTACTCGTGCGATATTTTACACGGATTTCATTTAAGAAGGACAGGAGTAGAAACATCATTTCCCAGGAACAGAGATACTTATCATGATCAGGGGGAAATGATGTCGAACACTCATCCCTCCATTCCCAGGCCTCACTTTGTCTCTTGTTCCCAACACGTTTTGTAAAAATAGACCAAAACTATGCAGGATTTATGTCCTAACAAATGTACGAACAAACTAATAATGTAGAGGCTATGCAGATCCATCGAAATATTGATCCTACTTGACTCGAGAATGACGAATCCAAAAATTTCTAAAAAAAAAGAACGTAGAATATCCCAAAATGTGCTATATCACGGAAGCGTGAAAATTCTTGTAGGGAGGCAGTCAAAAACTTTGAATGAATTCCAACGCTAATTTTGACTCTGCTCTTAAAGGCGAGCCAAAAGTTGACGATCTACTTTTATAAATAAAATCATTTTGTCGAGTCATTTTGTAAACATAGGGAGAATAGAATAAATATCCGAGGTTTGAGAAATGTATCAACTCGATCTCATGCCTTTTATTACTCAGCATTTGAAATGAAAGCTGTTGGCAAGATTATAATCGCCGTGTCCATCCCATTGTAGCGGTGTAAACGGGCTAGGCTCGGCGTCTGATCCGACCTGAAATTTTTTAAGGTCGGATCGGGTCGGGCCAGATAATTTTGGTGTAGGATCTGTTCAGTTCCCAAAAACTGACAAAATCATTAAAAGGAGGAAAATTTGTATTGTTTTGAGCTGAAAAAATTGAATGGTTACGTTTGCTAATATGGAACACTGGACTTATTAGTCGATGAAGACCTCGGCCTTAAGACAAATGCAGTAGCTTATGTGTTAACATTTTTTACTGAGCTATGACTATTATCCCCGAGTGATTTTAACAAAATTGAGTATTGTGTTGTAAAGTGTTGCGGATAATTAATACATAACTAAATGACACAAATAATATATTTTGTACTACCGTATTTTGAAATATCCTTCCTCTATATTGAAATTCTAGAGGTAAAATTTCGAAATTGTGAGATAATGTGAAATTAAAATTACAAGAGAATGAAAATGTTTTCAAGGGATTCGTACAATTCGTAACCCAGCGTTGTCCTGTATTCTCATTATCGTCCTCATTTGGAAGTGCATTCGCATAAAAAACGTTTTAATGTCCATCGACTTCCTTGCGTTCCAGACACACTTCATAGTATTAGCAGTTAGAAACAAACAACCATAGCTTGAGTTTGACTGATAATTAAGACGCCAATAAACTATACGATGGATACATTTGAAATTACTCCAATACCACAATTGTATCTAATCCCAGGACTGCATTTATAATCAAATGTTCAACCTGATCTTCCTTCTAAGATGCCGTCTTATTGTTAGACATTAGACGTGTAATCGGAGACGACGGCTGTAACCGCACATGCCCGGTGATTTTTTAAGACCCGGACATTTCCTTGATAAAAGTAAAATTAAGAAATCTACTTGAGGTAAATGAGGTGCTCGCAGTAGTCTGTCCAGTCTAAAACTTAAAGACGCCTGTGATTGAACGAATGCTATAACGGTTAACGGTTCTTTCATATTCACCGTGACTCAATCTCATATAATTACAAGGCTATTAATATAATTTTCCCATGCAAACCATCGTTTAGTCGGACAAAATAATGTATTATTTACTCTTATAATAAGTACCCACATAATCCTTACAAGAACAAAGTACTGTGGGCAATTTATCTAAAAAAAAATTAATGTTCCATTCATTTTTTTGAGCTACAATGGACAGCGACCATCATATTCATAATAAGATTTTATAATATATTGTAAGATTGGTCGGAAGAAAACAGTAGTAGTAGTAGTAAATAGTATAGGGGGAAACGAGGGTTTAATTAAGCCCGGAAGACAATTGAAGAGGAAGTAAGCATTTGAGAAAAGAGGAATGCCCGGGGTTTTCGTAGCGGTTCCTTAACCATGTGCGACCCGCTGGAGTAACGGGTTCTCAAACGGTGTGAGATTAACCAAAAAAATACCCGGTTCCTTTAAGGACCCTCCCTGGAGTTTCAATTTGACGATTCCTTTCTCAGCATGCAAGGACTAGCTTGACATTTTGGAATTAACAGAGATTCTCGAAGTCACCCGGCAGGGTATAAGAGATTCTCGTTGGAAAAGCTTACTTACTAGTCCTTACGAAAAATAACACATTCTACGTCAGATTAATTGCTTTATTCAGAGAACGAGGCACAATATTCTCATTGGTTTTATCTAGCGGTTTGATTGCCTTATGAATCTCCGACATTTATTTTAGGATATCGAGATTATCCGCGAGGCCAAAGTCACATAGAGTTACATTGTCATGCTAGTAGTTTATGATTCGAAAGGTTAATTTCAGTTAAAACAAACAGAAATAAATTATTTTCATATGACGGCAGATCAAAAGTAAGAAAAACACAAAATGTGTCCAAAAATTCAGAATGAAAACGAAAAAAGTATAAATAATGACACTTTTCTATTTCAATTTCTAAGGATTTCCTCCAAAATACAGCGTAGCCCTCACAATTTAAACCAAACCTCAATTTTTTCCTGAAGTCAAGTATGATTTCTCCGTTGACATTTTATTCCGTAGAATAACGGGACAAGCCATTCAAACTAGATGTACATTTACAAATAACAAGAACAACTTCTGTATGCAGGACGGGTTCTCTCCGTAATATCCGAATCCGACTCATTAACATCTGTTTTACGTAAGAAAAATTTAAAAGAAAACAGGTATGGAGCATGCAATTCATATGGATTTGGAAAAATGTAAGCCCCTCTAAATTTGCACGTAGTAGTAATAGTAGTTTTAAACAACATATGGCCCTTAGAAACCAGTCCCTTTGCTTCCATGCTTCCTAATCGTAAGATGAAGTCTGAGATCCTTGACCCGCGGACGGGAACTGACGGGACTTGTAATAATTCTTATAATCTCCCATGAATTTTGACTCCACTGTCTTCACAATTAATTTTGTTTGCCAATAATTCGTATGGGCCACGGTGAACAGATGCAGAACAGAAGTCAAAAGGGGAGGGCTAATAGTGGAGCTGAGTATCTTCGGGATGATCATCAGATGTGATCTCAAGTCAAATTCATTATTGACCACATGGTCCCAAGAAGATCCATCCAAGTTGTCACTTGGTACTTGCTACATAAACCAGGACTAATCAAGTTTGGCGCAAAATCAAGACCACAAACGCCGGCCGGCACATAGCCGACCTGTTCTTGCGTGTCAGCGTCAGTCAATGCAAAATACCAGACATGTTTTACACTTAATAGAGTAGATGGAGAAGAAAATGAATATAAATTATGATTATCAAATGGCTAGACACCCGGCAGCCAGTCAGGCAGTCAGTCCAGTCAACATTTCATAAAAAAATCACACGCATGTACATAAAGATTTGCCAATTCAAGTAGACAAAAAAAAACAACTACAGACAAGAAACATAAACATAAAAAGTTATCGTCAAACCAGGATGAGTAATGATTCGTCGATTGCTTTCAAGAAATACTTTTATTGACGAATCTTGTTATTTGTTTAACCTTATGGATAAGAACTCTAGGCTGGACAACTCTTATCACAAAAAACTGGTAAGAGCTAAAGAGGACGACTTAATTATCCAATCGCCACAGTGCTAGAATACTTCAAGAGAATTTAAATTCCGAAGTAATTCCCATTTGTTTAAGTCGGCGTTTTTCTGTTCCTCAAGTGGCTCATATCCAGTCGTTTGATTGTGACATACGACTTGACAGATTTTACAGGAAATTAGCATATTGGATTCCAGGTTTTCTTTACTGGAATGGTCATGTCCTGATTAAGTTCAGAAATTCCGTCGGAAATAACTCACAACGATGATAGTCGACTGGTTCCAATTCTAAACGTTTTATCGCACCTGTTTCTCAATTTTTGCTAAAATATGGATTTCAACGCCATAAAATCCTGAGAACTGGATATCTTACGAATTGAAGAGTTGTCTGGCAACTTGCGCGTGTGACCACCGGTCTTGCCCACCCATTCTGCTACAAGGCGGATCCAATATATCTATTATGTAGTATTCCTATTGTCATGACCCGCCGCGTGTGACCCTAAATTGAAATTGAGAATAGCTAATATGTTTCTAATTACCTTTGTTCGGAATATTTAAAATCCCTTAAACGTTTAGCATCTGGTCAATTGCTGATCTACATAACTTCATTTCTGAAACTACGCCGAAATCATCCCAGGAGAGAGTATTCCTTGACTGAGGGTCCTCTTAATGCATTTAATTCTTGGATTCCACATGTTGAGCATTTTTGACAAAATTCATTTTGACCACCACGACAAATCTATTGAAAAGATAATCTAGGCTCGTGCGACATGAGACGCAAGTCCGCCCGTCGTGTGTCTGTCTTCAGTTCTGACCTAATTTCCATCCATGGTTATTTTCATTTTCTCATCATCTGCCGTTTGTTTTTCTCGACAGAGAAGATTGAATATAATATGAAATACGACGACGACGACGGGTGACTTCTTCAAAACACATATTTACTTATGTCGTGCCTCCTCCAAAGAGTCCAGATAATAAGTAATAGTAATAATGTATGGAAGCGTGTGCCGCAGGTGTTTTTTTTGGTGATGACCGGCATTGTTGGAAAAAAATACGGAAAAGGTGCATCTTAGCAGCACATGTCCGCATCCTAGGATATCATAATGCCATTGCATTCTGTATTTCTCGGAAGGATAGGGTTGAATTTTGAAGGTGACAACTGCAAACTGCGGTTCTTACCTTGACAAGCACGCAGTTCCGAGCAGATTGAGAGATTTGAGTGGATTTGGGTATACCATAACCTATGTATACACCTTGTCTGTGGCATATGGATTTGAGATGGACTGAGAATGTAATATAGGTGAGTGGGTTATTCATTTGGGGACATATTTTGAATGTATCAGTTGGTATTCTTCAGGAAGATTAAGTCTTCGGTGGACGACTGGGCCGGTGAAAAAAATGGATGACACAGGACGACGAAGACAATTTTGGAAGAAAGACGACAGACGGCACAAGCCAACCCGTATTGAGGAAAATACATCCTTAAGTGGTCAAACACCTGTAGGGCCCAACTAAACCTTCTACATACGGAAGAAGCCACAATAAGAATAAAAATGAGCAACTGCATTAAGGAGGGCAAATACTTCCAAGACTCAAGTTTCTCCACAAGGCAAACCTTACTTTCGAGAAGTTCAAAATTGTTGGCGAAATTCAGCTGTTTCGTTCAAAACATTGAATGAAACATGATATGAAATGAGATCACCAAATAACACAATGTACTTATTTTAAATTTAGGAAAAATTTCATATCACGGAAGACTGTGACTAAAAATGTATAGTAAAATTGACATAAGCCGCACCCTTTAAATAAAGATTTGTCAAAAAAATGAACATAGACGTCAAGTACGTAAGGTGGGAAACTGAATAATTGCAACGACGCAATCATCTGCGAAAACATCATTAATAATAATTCAAAATTTATTAGATTTTTAAAATATGATGAGCTTACGGCCCTACCTGCCAGTGCGACAGTGGCATTATACATTATTCATACCTTGGTATTCATCGGATGGACTGATGAATCTGACTTCGTGAGATTAAGGACTTGATAAGGATCTTTGTCAAGTCCTCTCATTCTGACCGCGCGGTTGTCTTCAAAATAACAGAATGTCGTCAAGTTACCGCTGTCTCAATAGACGTCTAGTCCAATTGAGAATTAAAAATTGACCCTACTCAATTTTGAATTCAGTTCATCTCCTTCAGATCAGTTGGAACGGAACTCGGAATTAATATTCAAGTGATGAACGTGTTTATTATTGCATATTTACGTATTGTCTTCCGATGCAGTGTTATTATAGATTCTGGATTTTTTCTTAATTGAGAAAAATTGTAGAGCAGGCTCAGGATCTATAGAGATTGTCGCAGGCTATTTTATTCGCACTTTATAGAAATCCCCAGACATAAAATGAGCATTGCCGTGAAGGCACGGGTCACTTTCGTTAAAGCATTTGCATGATAAACCAGTTTGAACAAACTTGACTTATAATTAACTGCCTCTACCTTGTTTAATAAAATATTTTGAGACGAAATCACTTAAAACATCGGCACAATTCTTCTGTAATATCGACTTTAATGCAACGTACGTGTTTCACTTGGAAGTTTCCATCAAAGCTAATGCGACTGGCCAACTATGGATATCAAACATTGGGATTCCAATTATTGTATTAGCTTCAATTTATGACTCAATTAAGGTTTGTAACATGTTTCCATGCAATCATAATATTTATGTTGGAAGAAGGTCCCTTCGAACCTGAAGCACTTAAATTATGGAAGAACACGAGCGGCTGTTTGAAATTGACGATTTAAGATTACGCGTACGCATTTTTATTTGATTGCACGACTTCTGCCAAAACTTGCTTTAAAATCCCCATAGAACCGTCTGTCATGTCAATCTTGAACCAGTTTTCCTGGATAGTTTTTCATTTTTCTTTCTCAGTGTCAACACACGAAGACTGGACAAGTCATAAAGTTACAAGGATTATGACAGGTCCTTGCGAGACTTAATAAGTCATGGCGGTTCTTTCATTTAACCGAACAACAGGGAGACAATTAAACCACCACCAGTTCAAGTTGACGGAATGTGGGTCTGTCCAGTTTGGTAATTTCGACATTTTCAAATCACCCGACGCATGCACTTTTTTTATATTTTAATCCTACAAACGTTGGATTTATGGCTGTTCCGAAATGTCATGTCAGTCCAGCTCCTTGCCCTGATTGGAACAACAAAGTCAAATGGGCTGGAGGAAAGTATGGAAGTTCTGGTTGGCGCTGAACAAATGTCATTTCGTCCACAAAACATTGGTCTGTATCCACAATTCAAAATGTCGTGATTCATATCACATCTTCCGCATCCCAACTTACCACAATTTTTGCGACATCTGTGATCCCCAGATTTTTTTAACACTTTTAAACTCCATGATTTTATTTCTCTGCCACATTTTTGCACGGCTCCATGAGATCGAACCCTTGCGTGGGGTACATTCTTTTCAGATACAGCTGCTCCAGTTAAATTTCTCTTGAGTGTTTGAGTCTTCTCACTGTTCTTTGTCCGTAGATCTTTCGAAATGTTTCGAATCCTTCCAATTATTGTCGAATAATTAACATAATTGTAAAAATCAGAAATGTAAGAAATGAGAATGAAGTAGGATTTAAAAATTTTACAAACGTTATGGTCGGTGAGTTGAAATTTCCTTATTGCAGGTACATTAGAAATAATTTGAAAATGCCGATACCTTAACATGACTTTTAAAGATTTCAAACTCAATACACAATTCAAAATGGAAAACTTTATGAAATGTTTATCGATATTATCGCACTTTCCCTCCCGCACCGATTCGTATCTGGGCGTTCTAAAGCTTTGTGCTTTCGAAGGTGTGATAGCGCCAGTTAAGGCGATATCCTAAAATGAGGTGTATTCAAATGACGTCATAACCACCACCATCAGGCCTTTGAAGCTTAACAACCTTGAAACACATAATTCTGTAAGTGGGGGCTTGTGTACAATGGTGCGTGCTCGTTCGATGAAATCGTCGTAATTATTGAGGAAATCCTTAAGAAAGAAACTACCTATTTGAGTTCTGCCTGGAATTTACTTCTGGAAATTATAGAACAAAAGGTTTCATTATTAAATGACACAAGGCAGAGGGTGAATCTGTTGAATCTGGTTAATTTAACAAAAATCGAGGAACCATGTACAGTAATTTGGACTGGCATGGACTCAGCTATTAGGAAACAGACGGGCAGCCCCTGAATCTCCGAATCCTGAGAAGGACAGTTAGTTTTGAGTACCTTAGTAGAACAGGTTCATTTAAGGTAAGGAGGCAGGCATTGAATTAATAGTCAGTGGATGAACAAGTGGACTTTTTTTAAAGTTAAATGAACTCAGGAGATAGAAAAAAAATAGTTTTTGATCGGGTGGTGGGTTGACGGACGCCTTCAAGCTGGTGCCTTCACACCTCAACATTCTTATGGATTTTCAAGGTTCATTTTTATACATTTTTACTCCACACGTTCTTCGACCTCACTTTCTTCATCTGTTATTCTTATTTGCTTCCCCTTCTCAAAATTAAGAACCCGGTAGCACTTGTTCCTTTGCGAAACAAACTTGGTACCACTAACTCACCCCCACGAGGAACAAAGTCCAACATATGTTTGACGCTCCCTTGCTTCTACTACTTCTTTGATTACTTTTTATTTTAAGGGTCACGCTCACTAACACCGTCATATTACATTATGAACATATTGCGTACTTTTTGAACCTCAAGTATCTTTAATCTCTTGGACTAGGACGAAATTCCGGTTTGTATATCAGTCCTCAGCACGTACAAATTGTAATGGCATGGGACTAAATATTGCATGGAGTGCTGCGCATTGCATAATAACTCATAGTCCCGATTCCCGAACCGTCTTCATTTTTTTCTGCCAATAACAGGATTTCTTGTCATTTTTTTTAGAAACGTCGTCTCCTCTCAACAACAGAAACGGCACAAAGCGCCAAAGCACCTGGTGCCAATTCAGACCTCTCTAAGTGGAGTTGTGTATTTCATAACAATTTAAAGGAAAGCAATTGTATCTCAATTTTTTAAAATGAGTCGAGTATTAATTACTGTGAGCATTTCCTTTTAATTTAATTTTTATCAACCGCGGAAAAGCCGGGTTGCAATAACTTCATTTTCAAGGCATTCCTACTGTTGTAGAATTTTTAATAAGCGCTTTGTGCTCAATAATTTTTGAATTTATAAGGTTCTTGCCTCTATCACATTTACTTAATGATTACATTTCAGATGCGAAATTTTTGGTCCGAAAATTTGATTGAAGATTAAGAGTAGTCGCTGGGCACAATTTCTTTTATTCTGGATCTGGCCAGTAGTGAGTGTCCTGCCTACCTTAATTTTATTAGGTTTGTGAGTAAATCCTACTGGTTCCTGCTCCAACGATTAATTTAATACAAGCCTTGCGATCTGCGATTGGTCGGAATATTGCGGAATGAAATCATACAGGGAAAGAAGCAGACATTTGCTTTTTATTAATTAATTCTGAAGAAGGAATGAAGATAAATAATGTAACCTGCCTGTTTCGTAATAGAGACTCACACGTAAAACACATTATTCGGTACTCTTGAATTACTGTTCTGTACACAAAATAGCCCTTGAGAAGACATTAAAAAAAGTCAAATTGTTTTTGAAGAGCTAACCACCCGAACATAAATCAGAGCGACAATGATTCCACGTTGTTATAAATAGATTTGGGTTAAATGGACACATTGGAGTGGAAACATAATATGACCTAATAGATCTTAAAGTGACATAATGATATAATAGTTCAATGAAATTCCCACCAACCGGTAATAAATAATTAAAATGATTAAACCATTGAGGATTTGATCTATTGTGTATTGTGTGATTTCGTAGTCGTAATTCTGACCAGGTATGAACATGAGTGCGTATTGTTGTTGTTACACATTTGGCAAGGGCCCGCTTTTGTATTATTTCATTTAGAGATTGCCCTTAATGTGAATATTATTTGACTTGATTTAAGGGCCCAGGTAATAAGACTTCTTACAGGACCCGTCCCCCGTATTTTTCCGGGTTTCAATAAAAAAGGGAAAGAAAACGGGTTTTGGACTCTCCGCACTGTCGTCATTATCATTTTCTCAGATCCGGAGGCAATAAATTATCATTTGGAGTAAATAGGTGCTCTAAATACTTTTTCACCTTTGAGTGCTACAGAGCGTAATGCAATCTTAGATTTATGTCATGTCCGACTCAACAGGGGGGAAAGTTTTTCAGAAAGTCCATCTTATTCATGAAATTGAAATTCTATCTTTTACGTGGGCTAGCACTTCTGGTCTAGTAGATCGCTACAATAACATTTAATGTGATTTATTAGTTGACTCACCAAAGATACTTTCTAGAAATTCTTAACTAAATTAAGATTTATGACGGAAAATTGAAACTTTAGACTTTCTCAGTACAACAACGGAATTAAATTTTTCGGGATATGCCAATGCAATGAATTGGAGTTCAGTTATCCCAATATCACAGAAACAATACTTGACCATGTTTGATAAGGCTTGCCAGCGAATTTTGGTCAATAGGTGTATTGAAATTTCTTCTATGTTGGGTACGTAACGATGTTAACATTTTTCGATACAGATATTTTGACATTTTGATTGTTCGATACTGGGTTTTCGTCCACTCCTTCATTAGCACGAAAATTTCGAACTCCATAATAGTCATCTCAACAAATTAAATGAATTTAACGAATGAATTTTGAAGGACAATATTTGTATGATTCAATAGTTATAAATCACAGCAATTCTAATAATTACAGAATATTCTGAAATATTAGTTTCAGTATTCAAGGAATTCAAGAACTAAATAATTGAGCCGTTTCGTTCTATCCGGATCCGACCAGAACGAATTAATCTCGAAACATAATACAAGCGGTAACGATGAACGAACAATATCCAGAGAAATCAAAACGGTTATATTTTTATTTTTAAATTAATTTGTCATATTTTAGAACAGTTCAGAGTCAAAATACTCTGTGCTGCGCGTTCTTGATGGAATGGAGCTTTCAGTACTCGAATAACTCTGTTTCTAAAAATAACGTTCATTTGTGTATTCACTTTGGGTTTTTATTTGAAATCACAACATCATTTACAATAAGAGCCCATGAGACGGAGGTCTGGACAATACAAATTCAGTTCCTTGGAAAGCTTTTACAAAGTTCACTGATAATCAACTTGATTAAATATTTACGGTAGCGCAGCAGGTCAACCTGCTCAACTTATATGTAACAATTTTACACAGTTACTTTCTGCTAAATTCTAAATCCGAAATTCCAAGCTAAGCAGTTGATACGAAAATTTACAAAATACTCATAGGATAAATTTATCATGTTCATCCAGTTGTAAGTCAACAATCTCAAATAACAAGGAATAACAGTGATATCTTTCTAATTCCAAAGCGAAACGGTACAATCTTAATGAAACAAAATTGGATCAATAACAGTTGCAGAAGCCAAAGTCTAATCATGAAGTTTGTTTGTCACTGTACAATATATCAGTAACCAATTTTTGTATTATAGTTTACAGTAATTTACAAATATCGAATGTCGCTTTAGCGGCTAGGGTAGCCACGTAAATTTGAACCGAATTAACAACAAATAGCATTTTCGGATTGTCACTATATACCTTGTCTCAGCTTCTGATTTAGCACTACTACACTTCGTTCCAAGCTATTTATTTCAACTGCATACATTTACAATTTGAAATGGTTCATTCAAAACAAATGAATGCATTTCAACGTTTGGCAGTTGTGTTCTATGAAAAACTTTGAAAAAAACTAAACTATTATTGGAGTTCTCAATGGGCGCTACTGATCAGAATCCACAGTGGTTCGTGAATTCCTAAGTCTTTTCCTAACAGTTCTGCTTCTTGACAGTCATCAGCACACATAATTTAATTTAACGGTAAGTCGGACAAACCGTATTAACTATTTTGAGCCCTTACCCGTTTTAAAATGAGTTTACGAATTTTACAGGCGAGTTTGTGGCATTCCAATAAGTAAATTCTCATGTTCTCAAAAATGCAGTATTTTGACAGCTTGATTGCATTTTAAACTGAAATCTCTAATCCCTGAGTTGTGTTGTGCACTACAAAAGTTTTTTCAAAATTTTAAGTTCGTGTTTTTTACTTATATAGTTTGAATAATTTAAACAAAATTGGAAGAAACGATTCTCCTTTCTCAAATCGCGTCAAATATTTTTATACCACGTTACTGGCAGGGTGACTGATGACTCAGAAAAAATCTCCGGAATATACAATTCCGGTTTCTAAATTATATATTTAAAAATTGCTTTTAGGTTTGCACATTAATTTAAAAAATGAGGGTAACGGTGCATGCAGGTGCTAAAATCATTTCATGTTGAGTATTTTATCTCTAATTTGACAATTGAACAAAAACGTAATAACATGTGTTTAATCGTGATCAGTCCGTTTGTGATGATGACGATTTAAATAGATAATATTTTGCCGTAATATAATGCCACCATCTCAACATGCCCGGAACTCCAATAAAATATTCATTAGATGCGTACGTGAGAAATCTACATTTTGTAAGACGAATGACTCTAACTAACTAAACTGTCACAGATTCAGAATCTAGTAGATTCATTCTATCATTCATCCATCTGTCCAAGCACTCCACTCTGTACATTTCCCCCCGAACTATTCTATTCTAAAACTAACTATGAGTTCTACCATCTATTTACAAGTACATGTACGTACGATAAAACACCGAAATATTTAATGGAACAACGTAATAATAATTGTACATTAACCTAATTAGGATTATAGGAAGTGTTCGTTTCACATTGCTCGTGGTCAGTTCTCCTCCTTTTTTTTAGTCTTCAATTGCAATGGGTAAAATTTTAATTTATCCCCAAACTTGAGTCCCTTGAATTCTACGACACAACGTGTTAAGAAATCTACTAGTCAACAAGGAGTAATTGAGCGACTTGAACAAGTTGATCCTTGAGAACACGGAAGGATGGTCGTTCGTCTGGATGAAGTGACCAACATTTCTTCATGAGTTCGTAGGGTTCTTTTGGACAATTTTTAGGTTTCTCAAGAACAATCCCTCGTTGGACCCTTTCAACAACTTCAGTATTTTTCAGGCGACCGTAAGGCATTTTTCCGCAAGTGAAAACTTCCCACATGAGTACGCCTGTAATTAGTAAATTAATAATTAAAACCACTTTTGAAGATAATTTTTTTGATTTTTCTAAATTATTAGTAGTGACATCAAAACAGTATGTTTGTAATTCTATCGATGTGATAATGTTCACTCACCATAAGCCCAAATGTCGGACTTGCTTGAGAATCTTGTGTAATTGAGAACTTCTGGAGGTGCCCACTTGATGGGGAATTTGGTTCCTCCTGAACTCGTGTATTGATCATCAAGCACGTATCTGGTGACACAAAGACAAACATAAATAATCAAATACATATTAGACACGATCAAAAATATCACAAGTGGATGATCATATAATTTAATCCAATCTGACAAGGCATAATAAGAAAAAACACCTGCTCAATAAAACAAATAGTCGTGTGTTATTTTCAAAAGAATGACGCGACGCCTTGGGTGCATATTTCATAGAGCACACTAACTTCACAGACTCTTTTGTTTCATGTTTTAGCAATTGACTCCCAACTGTGAGGGCTGACGATGAATGAAGGGCGATCAATAAAAGAAGAGATTAAAATCTAATATTAGCCTTCCCAGTACATCACATCCACCTTGCAAAATTCTGAGGATCCAGAACCCTGATCACCAATTAATAATCCCTGATATGCTCATTTTATTACAAAAGTGCTTAGCTTCAAGCTCAAACAATTTGATTTGGATTTGAATAGACACAAGGAACAACTTTCGTGAGTACACAATTCATTAGAATTTAAACAATGCGAACTGCTCATCTCACTACCGTCAATCATGACCGATCATACTATGTAAATTATTTGAAAAAAATTGCACACATTAGAAGGTCACCGTGAAAATCAGACGCAAGCGCCTGGAAACGATAATTGCTAAAATTTGGCTATAATTGCATAACCACTTTCAAATAAAATATTCCAAATCACCTGGCCAAACCAAAATCTGCAACTTTAACTACATTCTCAGCGCCGACGAGACAATTTCTTGCAGCCAAATCCCGATGAATGTAATTGTGTCGCTCCAGGTAAGCCATCCCTTTGCACACCTGCTCCATGGATAAAAATAAAACATGAACATTAACCAAGGCTCAAAATAACTAATCCCACTCATTGTCAATTCCATTGTTTAAATTAATCGAAGAAAGTGTGAGCGTAAATCATTAGAAAGCTCCCATTAATCAAATCAACTTTGTTATCTTTTTTTTATGTGAATGAAGAGGATGACAGAGACTGATCATAAGGATCAGTACAAATATAAAACGGATGGAACAGACCTCGCCCTCGCCCAATATCCTGTTCTAATTGTGACATACCGTCAACGACGTAACACTTAATTTATTTTATTTTATACATTTACAAGTACATAAATGTTCCAAGGAAATATGTCAACTTTCAATCGTTATTATTATCCATGTCGTTGAAATCATTGCGCAAATCAAACATTGTTAATGTTAAACGTTATTGCTCCATAGTCGCTGTCACTCCATCCTTGTCGTTTGTGTCTGTCACCAAAAAAAATAAAGATAAGAAGAGCACCAAAGATGGTGGGTTTTCAAAGTCCCAAATGAAACAAATTGAATTGAATAGGGGTTGGATTTTAAAAAGAGACGACGAACCTGAACGGACATATCAAGGAGCATGTCGAGATTGGTTTGAAGGGACGCCTCATGTCGTCTGAGATAATTGAGGAGTGCGCCATGTTTCATGTACTCAGTCACAATGTAGATAGGACGATGTTTACTGCAAACACCGTACAGCTGAACGAGATTCTGGTGCTGGAGTTTTCTAAGGAATAGAAAAATAATAATAAAATAAGCGCCAATTTTTTAAAGAGATGCTACTGCTCTTGCGAATTCTGTTTCTTTAGGATTCATCAGAAATTGTCGACCTCCATGGTAAATACGACGAATAGAATTGTCCACCGGAGTATCAGAGCCCATGACGCGATAGGCGAGTACTCTGGGGTTATTTACTTCGACAGACGACTTTTGACGATAGCGTCCTTTTTACAATTTCAGCTGAATCCGACAGAAGCGTGAAAAACACTAGAGATTAGCCAAGTTACGTATTTCTATAAAACTTTCACTAAATGTCGAGATAAAAATGAATTTCCTTCGTACGTCATGACTTTTGCTTCTTCAATGAAATCATCCTCGGACATGGTTCCTTCTTTCATCATTTTGACAGCAACGTCAATGCATCCTCGCCATTTCCCACGACGGACGACCCCAAATTGACCTGAGCCAAGCTCCTCATGAAGCATCAGCTCTGACGGATCAATCTCCCATTTATCTGTCAATGATAATTAGTATGGACAATTAGTTCCATTCATTCATGTAATTTGCATAATACATATCAGTTGCGACTCCTTAATTCTTAATTTATTTTTAAGTTTCAAGACGTGGCCTGCGACCTCATATTATTTTCTATTGCACAGGGTGGTGTATAATCGTCCTTCCACCTAGTATTTTGAAGGTTTTATAAATGAAATCTTGAAATTTTTAGTTTAAAAATCCTACCTTCGCCTTCGAAATGACTAACTCATAGCTCATCACATCGTATATAAAATTCTCTACAAAATGTATGTATATCTCTTATCAAACGCGTCATTCAACTGCAGGGTGAACTACTTGTACACCCGCACAAGTAGGAATACAGGTAGGGGTGCAATATGCAAAAATAATTGGTATTTACTTAGTGGGCAGCAGACAGCAAACGTGGCATTACCATTAGAGTGTCATCAATGCGTGAAAGTATTAAAACCCTTTCATATAATTTTAACTCTTCAACTTCTTCATTTCCATACAGTAATCACTTTTGGTTGTATTTGGAAGTGTCTTGTAATTGGATAACACGAATACTTATTCTAGTAGTTGTAAGTTGTGACTTTACATTCCACCATTAACGATTGGAGTCATACTGTGAGGGATACCCTAGCTACTCGGTCACTATAAATCATTGTGTAACCAATAATACAAATAATATCCCATTCCATTCCATTCCTTACTAAACTAAACGTGACACTTGCCAAAGAAAAACCCGTGGCTTTAATATTCAACTTGTTGTTGAGAATCGAATGGGATGTTCGGAAGAAAGTCTCTGATTAGATTTCTATCGAGAAAAATTTCAATCACAAACAATTCCTCGACTTTCGTTCCAATGAATGCTCATAATAGTGCACTGTAATATGACCGGCATAAGGAGGAGTAATATAAATTCAAGGAATTTAATCAGAACGTAACCACCTAATCTACCAGAATCTAGATTAACCAATCATCAATAAACCGGTCAAATAATGGCTTGTCAGCTTTAAACAACTAACAAGCCATACAAAATGCTCCGAAGGTATTCCGAGCCCGATCGGTGAAATATTTAGTACTCAAGATGATGACGGTCTCATTGTTAGTCAGGAATTCCATTTCTGATCCTCCAAAGTGCAAAAAAATATAACTCCGTATTCCTTGCCTGAACGTTTTCCAGAATTTTATCGCATAAGAAACGTTAAAACAATTATGTGTGATACAAAGATGACCAAATTGCTATCCATCTATGTAATCCGTACCAAATTAAAGCTGTTGAGTCCGTAATATCCGCGTCCGATCGTCTCGTTATCCGACCAATGTTATGTCGGATATTCCGACCACCGACCGGAAACCGTTATCCTCAGTCTACGTTACCGCTAATTTTAAACCATCTATTGTTCTGGCCTGAACAACACTTTTAAATATATGATCAGCGATCGTGCATCATTTCCTGGACAAAATTCGGATCGTAAATTAGTGACATTTAATTTTTTTTACTGACCATGACTGAGACCAGCAGTGGCGGGGGCGCATCTCTCAGCGCTGGGAGGGTGTTTGAGACGGGATGCGAGTCCACCGCTGTTGTGGCGATGATAGGTGATGAGGTCAGGAATGGAAGGACAGCAATGTTTCTCGGACAAGTAGAACTCATTCCTTGTATTCTGCTTGATATGGTAATGTTTCACTTGAGGATGTGGCCTATCAAGAATAAAAACGTATATCTCATTATTTATTCAAACAATCTTCTCGGCTCCTGCCAACACACCGCGCTATTACATAGTTATTTGCATTTCTCTCATCCAACTCTTCTTTCTATTACCACTATTCTAATTCAAATATTGTATTCAACAAACGCTCCGGTTAAGGATAATCTGGACATCTAAGAATTCACAGGATGGGGTTCATCCTCGTCTTTGTTCTGTCCATCCCCCTTCAGCAGAGGGCAAAAAAATTTCGAACATCATAAGATCATTTTATAACTCTGAACTTAAGTGTTTGTAAAGTGACCGCAGTGTCATCGTAACAAACTGCATTGACCTGTGATTTGTGTTCACGGTTAAGGATAGATTGATTCAATTTTATTTGCGTAATTATAAGTTAAATAACGATTTACTAGATAAAGACTTGGCTTGTGGGACTTTTATAGATGGGATTATTGTAATTCGGTTTCTAAATTTTTTCCGACTAATTTCTTGTATTTAGAGTCTTCGATGTTCAGAGGCTTGATTGTACCACTAACCTATATTAATAACTGAATTATCGGTAATCGGTACGGGATAAAAATAACAAACAGACGATTTGAATGGAATGGACCATAGGAGGTCTTGAAAATAATAAACCCTACGGTTGAATTCACCTGCTGTTGAGAATAACGGCAGGGTCATTTCTTAGAAAGGACAACGAATGTCTTGAATGAAAATTTCGTCGCTACGAAAAAACATAAATTCTGAACTTTGCCGATGTTTATCTCTAATCTAACATATCCTCTCAAGACATTCACAAGGTGGAGGATATTGTTTATGACCGAATTTAAATTCATTGCGTAAATTCAAAACAATTTCACTTTTGTGAATGTACTAGTAGTTGTTAATGGTACAAAAAAAATTGTAACAATTAATGCCGCACATGCAAAAAGTTAGATTAACAATGTCAGGTACAATAATTCAATTGAAATTTTTATAGTCAGTGTCAGAGATTCAGGCCTTGCTTCTTGCATCCCGTGGACTACATTACGATCATAAAAAAGAAGATTGCGTCACCGATTTAAAGATTCGACATGGGAAAAAAATAAAAATAAAAACGAATTAAATGCCACACATGCAGAAAGAACACTCTCATTGGAATGAAAATAACCAATAAAGACCTTGAAATTCAAAGCAAAGTAAACTGGACGTTATTTTACAATATAATGAGTCCCATCCTACGTGTTGTTCTTCACCGTTCATCGAGCACAATCATGTCATTAAAGGACGATTATTTGTATTTGTATTTCTAAGGTTAGTACATAGAAGCAGAAGCAGAATTCAAAACAGCACGGTCAGACTCTACCAAGAATTGCTCAATAATACAATCATTAATTAAGTAATAAAAATCTCTTCACAATCATTCGATCCGTCCATGTGATGATTAGTTTTGCTACGTGCCAGAAAAACATTGTATGACAAGCACTGGAGCAATAATAATAAATGAGGGACAATAAAAATGTTGACAGTCAAATGAAGAATACCAGTGTCAATTTTGGGATTATTTCAATGTGTTACGCGAAGGTGAGCTAAAGCAAGTGGAATTCGTCCTCATATCACCCCCATCGCATAGCACTCATAAAAATTTAGTTTTTAGTTCAGTTTACAAATGGGGAAATTTGATTTTTTTAACTTACACTTTAGTGTAGAGACTGAGAGTGTAGAGACCCTTGGTAGAGGAGTTGCGGACAACAAAACAGCCTTCCTTGTCATCATACCTGAGAAGAGTCTCGGCTCTTTGCCGTGACATGTCACCCACGTACCAACTGAAAAAATCAACAACAAATGTTAAAAAATGTTAAAAGTCGCCACAATAAGTAGCATTAGAGACAATAGAGAAATATGTATGTCAAAAAAATAAATATGACAGTGCTGCTGACTTATATATTACTTTTTTTTGTTTTTAACAGGTCCTGAATGAAAAATTACAAAGTCTGGGCCTTGTAGGCATCTAAAAGCTCATTTTTGGTTTTTATTACATAAACTTGTCCGCCCGACAGACAATCATCATGTAATTTCAGTTCAGTTTCTGTCTGTCCTTCGTCGTCACACTCTTGAGTCACAAATTAGGTCTATTAGTCTTTATTCTTTTTATTCCATCCGCCGTGCATGTTCCCATTTGTTTTTATCATTATTATTCTTATGATTATGCTTTTATACGTCATGTTTGTGTCTGTCGTCAGTGACCTCCTCCGAGAAATTTGAACAAATAAATTCAGCATTTATTCAAACCTCTTCAAAATCTTCAATTGTCAATAATGGGGACAATAACACCGAATGATTCTCAAATAGTTAAGTGATGACGAATACATGGCCTACATCCAACATAGAATAAACTAAACAATTCTAAAGACAAATAAGTTGAGGTCAAAATGACTCATGGATGAGTGAGAAAAAATAACTCAAGGATTCTGATCAATTCCGACATTTTTTTTATGTAAACTCCAGATCCATACAATCCTGTATTTTTTAAAAAAAAATAGAAATCTTAACTGACCAAGGAGAAACCTGGAAGATGGAGTAATACGTCGAAAAAATCGGACATGAAAACAAAAACAAAAATTCCACCTGTCAAAAAAAATTGGATCAGTAATTCTACCTGCATAACATCCCTAGGAAAGACCCATAGTTTGTGCGGACAACAATTAGCAATTAAAATTGTGTAAAACATGTACTCTACACAAAAAATACATGTTAAAGCCTTGAACCGATCTCAACTTGACATTATTTATTGCTCGTCAAAGACTTAAGTTAAATAGATGGGCGCGGACGACGTTCACGGCAATACAACAGCTACTGTTTAACTCACTACGCACTTACTCGTTTTATGTATTAATCGGTAATCGTGATTCGAATAACCTGATGCCATAATGTACCCGCCTATGTTGCATGTCAATTTTTTTTTATTTTGAAGAAACTAATCTTGTTGTTGGAATGAATGATGGATTATTTCTACGGCTGACTGCCCTACATCCAGTAATTAGCTCTCTCACCTCAAATACAAAAATATTTTTGACAAAATGATCTCATATTCATGCACGGGTTTCTATATGTTACAGTTTATGTACTTTCTTCATGGCATGTTAATATTTAGAAGAAACCCGTGGTGTGAGAACAAATCAGGTGGATCCATCTAGACAAGCAAACCAGAGGAGCAGCCCATTTCCTTTACTGCAGAGACCGGGGTAGAGTGAGAGGAAGGCCGGTGGACAGACAGACAGAATGTTTGAGTCGTGGATATTGGAATAGTATTTCAAAATATTCCGAAAGCGAAATATTATCTGCTGAAAAAAGAATCATCCAGAGACCCGGACTGCCTAACCTTGAAAGTTTCAAGACCTGATAGAGTAGACTAATATCCCAAGGAAAATAAAGAAGTGAGACTTGCAAATCCAATATGGACTGCATCATATGTTAATTACTAACCTTCTTCTTTAACATAGAACTTTGTACATTGACTTCTTGTGTACAAATCATGAAAATCATTCCTCATTGCAATTAGTGTTTTGAAAGAGAGGAAATGAGACTGATTGAGTTAAAGGGTGGAAATACCTGTCTTTCCATGCCTTGCCTAATCCTCAACCAAGGAGACAAAAAAAAACTTTTAAAGGTTTGAAAACAAAGTGGTGATTTGCAGGTTTGGCATCGAAAAAATAAAACAAAAGGATTTCCTGAGATTAGTACAAGTACAAGTGTGAGGATGATTATGAATAACCGCCAAATCTTTGGAGCAGTCGTCTCTTCTCAATCCATCATTTGAATGGCTCATTTTATTAAAGCCTTCGTGTTCTAAGCTCAATCCTCCTACATAGCCCTTCAGCCTTAAGAAACTCTTGCGAGATTCGTGCCCACCATTAACTCTTTAAGGGGGGAAATTCACTTCACAATCATATAAATTAGACTGTCCTTCGTTCGATATGTTGAGTTGTGACTGTGGCAATAATAAAGGCAAATACTACAAACTTTTTAGAAACACACCCAAAAAATCGAATGTAAGATTTATATTAATGGGTATAACGACAAACGAAGGTTTGAAACCTCGCAAATTGTCAGCAGGAAAGGAAACATGACGAATGATTTATCATTTATGATTTAATTAAACCTCATTAAATAAAATAACTCGTTACTCTCTGTGTCTATTAGCGTTACATTTTTTTTTGCAGAAGTATGTGGACGATTTATGGTCAGTTCACAAATTAATAACTAAAATTGTTCAAGTCGGGCAAATGAATTTAGGTTAACGATATGCAGAAGAGTTTGTACTCATAATTTGCTGAAATTTTACCCAGACGCAAATCTGAACGTCCTCAGCAATATTTCTGATGGTTCCGAAGAAATTTAAATGCCAAAACCAACATTGCCAAGGTCAAGGACACACGCAAAATCTAATCGAATGTGTTTTTCTAATAGGGCTGCTTTCAGATTACATTTCAAAATATCACAGGGCAAATTCCCATAGAGTTTTAGCCATATTCTTTGTTCTCAGAGACTTCGGATCCTTTTCAGAACCGGAAACGTTGTTCTAGTGCTAGTATGACTGACAATAACGAAGAATTCCAGACCAGTCAAAGATCACAAGCCTTTCGACATTTTTGTGTATTGTCTCATTCACTCCTCCCCCACTTGTACATACAAAGATACACTAGTTTGGCACGTAATTGGATGGAAATCAAGATTGGATGACAATCTTCTGTGAGGAACGACAGTCACAGCTCGTCATCCCAACCCATTCTTATCTCTGTCCATATTACTTAGGATAAATGAGCCTTATGGAAATGAGAGGACAGGAGAGGACGAGGATGTCATTTGTCATGTCATTTCATTTCTTGACGAATGGAACCTCAGACTTGAATTGGAATTGTACCGACCGGTGACCGGCAGAAGAAAGATCGAGGAGTCCAACTGACTTAGTCAGGCCCTATTTTTTATCATAAGACCACAAGACACAATTCTTCATCCTTCGTTCACGGAGGTGAAGTCAAAGTCAATGTAAAGACGTAGAATAGAAATACCAATGGACATGAGTAATAAATAATAGGTTAGAAAAAAGGGGTGAAAAAAATTTGTAAAATTCTCATCCCATTCGCTCCGGGTAACTTACTCATACTTCTGGAGACCAAGAAGCTCTTTTTCCTTCACGTAGTTGCTCGGAATGTACCCGACCGCTCTGAAAATCAACAACAATAAGACCATTAATATCTAACCCATTATTGCCAGAATGGAACGCCACGCATTTTAAACAAAGGGAGGGCTTTTAAGATTTTTAACTCACATTATTGGACGATTTTCATTTGAGTCATATCCGCTGTAAGACCCGTATCTTTGGCTCACCCTGCATATTTTCGTTTTCAATTAACGAAAGTTTCCTAATAAAATAAAATAGCCTCTAGGTTTTTTCTAGCTTTGGATTGAAGTACCTTAAATAGGTATCACCTTATAAATGTTTCCTGGGAACAAGTTGTGTAATTCCAAAACAAAAGGATAACTGGAGCGTTCAGTTCGCATCATTCGAGATGCTCTATGGTCAAAATGACTCTATATTATATGCACCCTTGGTGAGTACCACCGAAGTTTTCGCAAGCGCAACCTTAAATTTCCTGTTTAAAAATAACTGTATTCAACCTCAAGACGAATCATTTAATTCTAATTTCGCTTTCGGAATTTCAGGCTAACTCAAAAAGAAAATTTTCCCTAAAAGTTGTTAAGGTCCTAACAGGGAATCTGACATAAATCTTAGGAAAATTCAAAGATACAAATCCACGTGGCCTAAACGATACAGGCTGAACCATAACGTGCAGTACTGGACATTGTTAACAAACAATAGCAGAATTTCAATATGTAAATAATGAATCCAAGTTTCGTCAACAGTATATGAAATAAAGTCAGCTTAGCGTGAAAAAAATTAGGGGTATGGGCGGGTAGTCTGGTCCCAAATTATTTATTTTTAAATGCTAATTCATAAATAGTGTGACCGCCCCGTCCATCTAATGGGCTAGTTTTGTGTCTTTGGGTGTTTGAGTCTTCTAACAACAATAACAATGCTTATACAATATTATTGTTATGAAATAGTTATGTACGCGTATCCTTGTGCGACAACGTGTATAGTGCGATGAACACAAAGGCGTGGTCATTAAAATAAAAATTTCTTAACTCTTGAGGTGGTGGTGGGGCGAACTCGCAGAATGTTATACAAAGGTTTCGCCAAATTTAATGTGTGGGTTTGACTTGTGAATAAAATGACGCGGGTGACTGCACGCACTGCACTGGGAATTGGTAATTAAAGTCTTTAAATTTTTAGTACTTGCAGCATATGTACATTGTACGGGTCACTGGCCTTTTTTCCGAAGTTGTTAAACTGAATTCATTCCATTGAACCTGAGATTTTGAATGTAGTGCAATTTTGGTAGGTACTTATGTAATAAGAAATTCGTCCACCGCTATGCCAATCTACAAAATTCAAACTGTTTATAGGGATTCTAATTCATTCGGTCGCATCTGAGGTAAAATTAGTCAGCTTACTGCCCAGACTGCTGAGCAAATGACCAGCGCTTCGCAAAGAATTCCTTTTAATTGTCAGATATATGCGCCAAATAATCTTGATTACAAAGTTAGACATTTTATACAATAAATATATGACCTCAAAGACTTCAATATACCTGCTGCATTAATATTGACATTAAATGAATGATGACTATATTGAGAGCTTATGATTGTATTATTGGTGTGCTACCTTCAAATTCACATAAAGGTCAAGCATGCCTTCTACTCTCACTCGACTCGGATCATTCCTGGGCAATTCAAACATTGAAAGAACCTTTAGAACATTGTAACAACAATCAAAGAAATCTTGTTTCAATCAAATTAATTAAAGACGCGTCAATATTACCATCAATCAGTAATGCTAATGAGAATTGTCCGTACATGTAATACTACTACTACCTACACATTCATTTCTGTTCCTGATCATAATAAATATTAACCAGAACTATAATCCAAGTCACGAGCACGATTTGTAATTTGTATTGAAAGGTACAAGGTGTATTACTACTTTTAATGCACTCACTCAGTGCCACCGTTAACAAACAATAAAATACAAAATTACATTCCCTCGACTTTCAATTCTCAATCAATACTGAATTTAAAATTTTTAGTCATCGAATTGCCAAAGGCAATAATGGTATTGAACCATGAAATTAGGAAGTGACTTATCACTTGCTTCATTTCCTTCCCTAATAATTTGTTATTTTACTTTTGACGTGATTGAGTGACAGGTGCTACCATCAAATCAGGTAGGCAAATAATAATCCATTCATGCATATCTGTGGTGAGATCACAAAATTATTGATCCAATACTTGTAAGTCGCATGATCTGTAATCACTTTAATACCTATCAAACCAACACGCATGCTATGTTTCCAATCCTAATGTGTAAATAACATTTAAGGGCTCGTAACAGATTATATACAATTACAATAAGATTCTCTGTCTTGTCAGAATATTTAAGAAAAGTAGTTTCCATTTTCCGTCAGCGCTTCTTCCCTAAGGCTATCTATTTTATGATGAGTGGACTTTATTGATGGCATTAACTTAAATATTGAAATTTAAAATCATACTAAGCATTTTTCATTCTTTGCGTAAATTTCTTGACATACAAATTTTTTTGAGGCCTTTAATTTCCCACTGACAACCTTTTTCATGTAATCTAACTTTGAACGGCTAGAATTACGTAAAAATACTATAATGATCAACAATTAATGAGTTCAGTTAATTAAAGATTAGAGATAAATTATCGACAACGTGTTTCTTCCGAAACCTTTAATTCGTATAATTTTAACTGCCGACATTTCTGTTAAGTCGGCTATGCTAAGGTGTCCAGTACGGCATGGGCTAATTGCCTGGATTACAAGACGTTTGAAACGGAATAAAAACAAGACTTCCTGGACTCAGAATTTATTAATTACATTACAAACATGATGTTTCACCTTCGCTCATTGATTATAATGATCTCCCATCCAGACTTTATTACCAACCATGAGTTTCTCAATTAAAAAGTTTTAAAAAATAATATTGTTTTTGCTCTTCATGTAAGACTTGACTTGACATTTCTCATACATTTACACTCCGCATTAGCTAACTTTTTCCTTGCCTTTCTATTTCTATTTCTTTTAAAGACCAACTAAGAATTCGAAGTCATGTTCAACATATTTCATACATTTTGTCATAACACAAACATGCGTCGAGGAAAAAAAACTCTGCGTTCAATTAAGTATTAACTGACTTACTCAAAGAACTAATGTCTTAAATTTCATCACTCGCAGACACCAGAAGCCTTAATACTTGAGCACCTGATTATCAACCAAACTACCTCACTGTTTAATTTAAATTATCTCCTAATTTCTACAAAAAAAGCAACACATAACTACATTTGGCACGTCCGAAATTCATTTAAAATATAATTACCATTGTGCAACCATCTAAAACTCTCAAACACCATACATACCAAGGTACTACTCAAATTCCCATCATTATTCATTTACCGCCTTACGCATTCCATCACACATGTTAACCAAAAATTTCACATGCAAGTATAAAAAAACGTTTCGTCGTGTCGGCGGCACTTTTCTGTTTTGTTTTGTCTGGTCATGCTCACCAATTCCACAGTCACGGTTAAAATTTTAAAAACAATTCAAATGATGTCAAATTATCAATATAAACTCCCGAATCATTAAACTTTATGCTCAACCAACTGGTTTAGATGACAAAAGCGTGATCGCTTAAGTCAACTTAGATTAAGTTTGGTTGCGTGTTGTTATTATGAAGCTAAGTCACCCAAGTCACGTGTCATTCTGTTATTATAGATTTTCCCCTAAAATTATTTTTCGAGAAATTACCGGCGTGACACTAATTTAAAACACCATAATATATTTTAAGCCCAGACCTTGATAAAAGATCTCTATTTTCATTGAAGATCTGGTTGGTGCGGGTCACCTATATATGGACCGAACCTTACCGTGACGAAGCGTCAAGGGCTACCTGAACCACTACCACTGCGTACCTTGCAATCATACATAGACAGGGTCTAATAGCCTAAGTATTCAAAACATTTATTCCTTTTCGTAACAAAATGATTCTATCCAATTACCAGAAAAAAAAGAACAACTTTCTGTTTTATGTTATTACTCGATCAGCCCAATTTGGATTGTTCCAAGGATTTGATAAAAAATCAGAAGTCTCTTCCCCTAATTTAAAATCCAAATCCCAATCTAACATGTACTCTAATTTAATTTAAGGACAACTCAAGTTATTGACTGGTGTTGTACAAATGATCAATCCGTAACGACTGGGACGTGAATCTCATTGTTAAGAATTTGCACGAAGTTATTTTCTTCTATTTTTTGTTACAATAGATAATCGTTTGGAGCAGTGTTTTTATTAACCTGCCTTCTCAGACAAACTCACACCAAGACAGGTTAGCGCGACAAGGATTCAACAAGATTATGATAATAAAAAACAAAGATGATGGTGAAGAAGAAGCAAAGGCAAATCTGATGCTCAATTAAAAAGATGTAGAAGAGGAGGAGACTGGACGTGGAACGCAAATTCCTCTCTTCCTCCATGACAAGAAGAATGAATGGAAAAAGATGAATGAAATGAATTGCATGTCTCAGCATCCACATCTCTCCATGGACCAAAATATGTCTACAGTGTGGTTCAAAACTCCTAGACACAATATTTTACTGTCATGTTGTATAATACTATCAGAATGTAAGACCACCAATGAGAGAGTGCTGTAAATGGATTTCCAAAGAGGTACAATCATTTAAGAAAATAACACTAACCGTCACCTAACGACCCAAGGACGAGAATTTCATAAAAGAGTGAAATATACATTTTGAATAGAATTTGATTTTGAAGCCAAAGAGTTTTTATTTAAGGTTTAACGAATGATAAAGCACCGCAAAGAAAAGGTAAAATGCATTATGAACCACACTGTACGTTGTACGTCTTCCGTGATTCCAATGGACATATCTATCTACTTTAGATCTTCTCACATTTTAAACCTCATCTCACGAGGACGTGGCGACTCCTACTAAAACACCAAGATCAGGTGTAGATGTTTTTTTCCAAATCTTCCAGTCATTCCATTCATTCCAAGTTCTTAAACTAAAAATGCCACCCCACATTCCCACCCCAAGATAACATGACAGAGAATAGACACCAAGATTCTTAAAAAGTCAAAAGGGAGCCGCACATTATTACTGGGATGATTCTTACAATGTATTGTGTAACAAAGGGCACTCCTTCTAGGGCACACATGTCTTTCATGATTTTTGTCAATAAAATCAACTCACAACTTCATCTCTTCTTCTCTGACCATCTCGGCTCCAGCTCGACAAGAATTTCACGCCTCACATTTTTTACATATCAGGAATTTCCCATAATATTTAATTCCGAGAGTAGCTCAAGGCTCTCTAACGCTTCTGCCGGTTTTCATCTGGCGTATCTTCTGCAACCTTAATTATGTTCAATGTATGCCCATTAAAATAAACAATTAAGATGGCTGAAGACTTATGAAACAGCACATGTACATCGAATTAAATTTGGAAGGACGAGACATTGAATTCTAAATTTCATTCGAAACAAACGGGCTTATTTTAAAATTTCAATGAAAACTAATTATTACCGTTTCATAGAAATACGGAACATGAACCAGTAAAATCTCTTTCACTGAAAAGTCATAAATCGTTTGAGGAGCAGACAAATTTTAAGAATTAAATTCATATCACCATCACCCACTAAAAATATTCAAGTATACGTGAATATAATTCTGCTGTGTGCAGTGTTATATATTCAAAGTGGCCTTTGAAGAAGAAGAGCAAAAAAAATCCACAGAAATACAGTGCAAATTATTTTGCACTGCATGCATGGACATGAAAACGAGAATGAATTGAATTCAAAAGGAGGATTGAAATGTGATGAGACTATAGAACGGATTGAACAAAATAGTCGTCGTAAGATGCATGGATGGGTGCAAATGCAAGGTAAGTAGTTTCATCGTTAGCTTGCATAATTCAAATAAATCTAAATCATAACTCATTCACAACACAGGCAGGCAAATAATAATGTTTTGGCAGATTTTTTTGTGAGGAGAAGAAAAATATCTCCAGACTAAACCCTTTGCCATTATCCTGTATTGTGGACAACAAATAAATCCATGCAAATACCTTCAATTCAGCCACGCATTCCCTCATGGCAATAAAACCCATTCAAAAAAATTTGCATTCTCCTTCGTGTAGAAAAGAATCCGGGAATCAGTATGTGGTCGTCCACTTTAGCTGACATGAATGATGAGCGCGACTGTATGGTAATTATAATTAATTCCAGTACCTATAATTCTACTACTTACTAACTTCGGGCAACGAAAATGACCGTAACTTGTGACTAGGAGGGACTGTGGTAACAAGAAAATTTTATTTGAATTCATCTCGTATAGTCATAAAAATTTAGTGCAAATACAATACCGTGCAACGAAATCAACTCAGAACCTTACTTTGCAAACATGAAGAAAATTAGGACTTCGTGTTTCATAGCTTTTATGTAATAAGATTTAAATCTCTCAGTCAACATAACATGAGCAATAAATAAATAGCAGTTTGGGCAGATGCACATTTTCTATTCTTAGGACATGAAGCATGGAACCCAGAAATCTTATTCCTTATAGGATAAGTTAAACGTATAAAAATTTTAGGTCCAATACCCCCTTCTATTTATTCACCAACTGTGTCAGGTTTATGCCTTGCTTCCCAAAGAAGAGAGTTCGATCCCTCAGGCAGTCATGGAGGGTGTTTTATAGAAGATATTTCCTACTGGGCGTCTACGTCTGTAATTGGCAAATTATTTTAAGGAAATAATGAATACCTGACAATTTTTAATAAAATATTATATGAACAGCAACAATTACAAAAACGTTTAAGGCGATTTTCATCTAAATTTGCACATAATAAAAATTTCGAACCCTCCCCAAAATGAAACGCTTAAAACTGTAAATCCAGTGATGAATTGAGGAAGATGGTATAAGATTTGAATGCAGACCGTGCGTAAGCAATTTATAAAAAACTTCAAAACTCAGGTAAGTAGTTAAAAGGTCCATGTGTTAAAAATAATGTAGTACAGACAAAAGTTCAACCTTCTGTTGGTGGTTGGTTTATTTCCAATGCCGGTTGAGTGAGTATAAAAATTACATTAAAAATACTCCTATTATTACGTTCTGTTAACAGTTTCCAAGTGCAGTCTTTGTACATAAAATAAAACCACAATCAGGAGAAAAGTCCATTCATGCGTGTTATGAATGTAATACTCTAAAATGTAGTACGGATGACATGCCTTAAAGAACTAAAAGAATAGGATACTCACAGTAGCAATGAAATGAGTTAGTTAATTTTAATTTTATGCAAGGAGAAGACCATCCTATTCCTTCACACATAATTTATTTTTGTCACCTCCATACAATATGTTTTTTTTTATTTGAATCGCTATGATGAGACCTTCGATCGATAGGAGCGCCTCACAAAGATTTATCATTCAATGTGAAGACCTCAACTCGTTTCCGATTCACCAGAAATGACACTGACACAACGCGGTACGGTCAGGGTCAATTATATTTTATGTTGAGTTTTTTTTTACTCCCAAAAAAAGTGAAAGAATCCATAAAATACTCAACCGCTGCATGTCATGTCATAATTCAGTTCAGCAATACTTTATAGTCTGCTCGCCATCTCAAAATGCGCATTTTCCACATTTCATGTCAACGCCGCCAATAAAAACCTCATCACGAAGATCATTCAGGCCTTTCAATTAAGTAATCATTGAAAGCTTTACTATATAGTTTAGTATTTAAGCAGTTGGCAGTTATTTTCCTTCAAGTAATACACTGGTGCTCGCAAATTCTAACTCTTTTGAGATTTTCTCATTGGTCCACAGTTTAGTTCCTGTGCCAGCTGACAGGAGTGATGTTCAAAAAAAGAGCAGGAGGATAATCTTTATTGATATGAAATTTTATGACAAAAACTGTTCAAATGATTTCGGTTCAACTTCCTTTCATTATAGTTGAAATTTTATTAGCTTTTATATTTTATACACCTTTATGCATTTTTTAACGATGTGTTCATGTTGTGTCCACTTCCTCATTCTGTGATTAGTACAATATATTATGTATAAACCCTTCCATTTTAGCCTAAGGAAGGTACCCAAAACCATCAGAATTTTATAACCAACGAACCAGCTGAATGCTAGGCTGTCGGAACGATGCCAATGAACTACATCTTAAAAATGTATGTGGCTGAGCCTTAAATTGTGAATGCTAATTGCCTTTTGCATTTGTGGGGAAGGGAAGCCTTTAGCCACAATTTTTTTAATGTGCATGTTCAATACAAACAACATTTGCATAGTCATTAGTTGGGTGACTGAAAATCAATTAAAACTTTTTGAAGGGTCCATATGACAGTACAAATTCCAGAGATAATACAGGAAATAGTAATTGCTTCTTCCATGAGAGGGTTAACCTTCAAATTACTACGATTATTGGTGTCAGACCACACATAAAGCAACTACATTTTGTGGAAATTTTAGCACGAGCATGAGTACAGGAAATGAATTTGATTCAGGACACATGCATGCATTGGATTAACATAATCCAATTTAGTATTTATAATTCTACCAGAGGAAGGTGAAAAAATTCATGGAATTAGAGCACGTGGAATGGATGCTTCAAAGGCAGTAGTTTCACTTTTGTTTGAAATCGAATCGAATTGCACTCAAAATTGCAAAATTATTTCAATTAGAGGTAATGCCACCTTAGCAAATAGATAATTATTCTCAGTTGAGTAAAAAATAGCGGATGCTTTAACAAATTTATTTGTTTCCTGAATTAGACATAAAATTTGAAATTCCATATGCACTCAATCGTATCATGAGATAGCGTGGTTGGATTACACACGGAAAAGTCGAATTGGTTCAAATATGTAGAATTTATCAAACATTTCTAGCATCAAAAAATTTTCAATGCACTTTTGGAGTTCGACATGTTCAGAGTCAACTGCAGTTACAAATAAGTCTGAATCAGTCACTTAATTTTTGAGCAAACCAAAACCTCTCAAATTGTACAAAACTTTGTGGGTTCCAATTTAGTATTTAATCTAAAATGTTTTTAAATACTTACACATTTTTGTCCCGGACTTGCCACCAATGCTCTTGAGAATCGTCAACAATCTCGTACTCCTCTCCCTGCAATTTTAATTAAATTTTAGCCATATAATTTTCTTGTCCTTTACCATTCAGCAATGACAATAAACATAATAACTAAAAGCACGGCCAAGGTCTGCAGTTTGTTTCAAACTAATTACTCTATACATCACCGACGCCTATGCATTTTTTTTTGCAAACGATGAAGACTCGTTTTGATAATTAGGGGCGGTCAGGCTTCAAAGGTAACATTTTGCAATGCAAATCGGTAAGACAAATAATTGCACAAAAAAACAACGCACCCGTGCCCCTTTGTTAACTCATTATGAGATCCTACCTCCTTAATTTAAAATTTGCATTAAATATAAAAAATAATGGCAGTGAATCGTTGTGTGCTCGTGCTACATTTAATTATTGCGCGGATGGGAAATGTTTTACAATTAGTCCTCACATTTATTGACCTCTATCTCTTTCCATAGATTTTTAGTTTATTAATTGGGCAGAGAGTTTACGAAGTGTTCCCAGTAACTTTTGTTGCATTTTGTATTTGTGCTAAAGCTTCAAGAAGAAATAAATTTTATATTTCGGAGTTCGATCTTCCGAGTCTCTTGGCATTTGAGCGGGACAAATTGTAAATGTGCGGAAATGATATTAATTTCCGGAACTCTTTGATACGGAATCTCCACGTTCCCCCGATTCTGAAGTTAGTTCGACGAAATCGTTAGGCTTATTAATACAAAGAATTAATTTCCGTCATTTTAATGTAAAACTTGCCCAGTGGCGATTGTCGACTGCCGACTGAAAGATTATAATTTAGTTTAAACGCGGATTCGAGTTAACAGCGCACGTGTGTCGCTAACGATAAGTTCATGCATACACTAATTATTAATGCATACACATTAAAACAAAAATGTAACAGCCGTGTAAATTATAGAGACAAAGCAAGGAGCGAAAGTTTTTGGAGCAATTTAGCCAAGCAGGCAAGCAAGAAAACAAACAAACACACCCCCTCATTCGATCTTGCATTAAATATGTGACGGAAAATTTTAATTTGAGTCGGCGACCGTGCTTTGCAGTTAAATTTAAATCTATCGTGTAGTACATAGTATCAAGAAAATTTAGAACACTTAACATTTATCCAATTTTGTATTTCGGTTATGAACGAAACATGAGAAAATGAAGATGAATTATTATTTGCAAAAAATATGCCGCGAAGTGGAAAATACATAACTAAAATGGGATGGGATTTTAGTACCGGTTGGAAATACGTTGCTTGGTCCCAAATAGTATAGTTTGTACCATATCGTTTAATAATATCGTCAAACAAGTCAGGGTTTCTCAAACTTTTAAAATGATATTTGCATTAATTGGGACTGGAAACAATGTCTTAATGTGTCTGTCCATATATGAGATTGTCCACAAAATTTGAATTTCACATGCAAGCAACAAATCAGTTTTTGACATTTCAATAGTTCAGACAATCCAATCCCAAGCAATTTGCCTCGTCATGAGAGCTAGGAGAAGAAACTTCACACACTCCTTGCCCAAGGCATCACTTAACCTCAACAATCACATGGAATCACATGTATCCCTCCTTGTCTGAACCCTTTGCTATTTTTAGAAATTTTTGCAGGACAGGACATCCGAAGAAGAATGCAATTAAAATTGAATTAGCTATGGCTAAATATCTTCCATCCCTAAAATCAGAGACAATGACTGCAATTAATTTCAGCAAAAGGAAGGCTGCTGATCACAACCATGTAATAGATTCAAAATCCCACCTTATCGCATGTCCTGACATAAAATGCGTTTCAAACAATGAAATTTATTATTTCAATTTTGAAGCTGGTCTCCAAAATTACAACCTATTCAGTCAATACGCTGTAATAATCATAACTTAATTTCAATTGGTCAAAAGAATTATTTAAAGCTCATTGATTATTTTATATTCCAGATATTCTATTATGGCTTTGAAAATTTCTGTCGGCAGACCTCGCGCTGTAAATTGAAAGGCTCGAAAAATCATTGGGCTTGAAATTTCCATCTGAATTTTTCAGCATTCTTGCCAGACGCTTTTCATTTTAATCCAAATGTAGCTGTTGAACAACTGGAGGGGACAATTAAACTACGGTTCTATTATGGATGGTGGCATCAAGTTAAATATTCCTTTTTAACGCAGTACACTGGGAGAGAAGTCCAAATTCAAAAATCAAGTATGCAAGCCATCATGTGGGCATTGTTGTTAAAAAACCAAAGTAATTTCCATTCGTGGTAAAATTCAACTCATGGTCAACGAAAAGGAACGAAGAAGCCAGCCAGATGCCATTCCTCCCAACTTGTATCTCTAAAGTAAATTCAATTTGAGATGCTCTTTTTTTTATCCTCACGCATCTCTTAGCATGGAACAACTTAGTGAACGATCTTGACTGAACTCTTCAAGCAACGAACCAGAGAGACAGGGGTATTATAAAATATTTTTACAACAATAGATAACCTATCTGATGCATAATAGCAATTAGGTCATAGTGTTTAGTCATTGTGATGACAATAATACACAAACACACCTGCCTCTTTCCTTCAGGACGACTCTCTTCAAACCGAACTTACATCAAGACTTCACTTCAGGGCAATCACACAACCCACAGTAATATTGTAATATTCGTGCAATAAACTTTCAATTTTCCTCTGATACTTCGTGGGATGTACAAATATTAACAAGAATCAATTCAATCATGCTTACAATTATGTATTATTCATCCCAAAAACATTTAATAAATCAACAATTTCCACTAATCGACGTTCGCAATTAAGGCCATCTCATCACCACTGTTTGCTCAAGATCAGTCTCTTTAAACCAGTGGTGGAAATCATGTCCGTCCGAAGGATTGCAGACCGAACATAGCGAAGTGACGAAGACATGGACTTATTGTAATGGTGAACGACCATTAACGATTTCGAGCAAAATTTTGAGGTACATGAGAATCGCTTCACCGCAAATTACTCGGTGCCTATCCCTTAAAATATTTAGGCACAACAGAAGACAGTTCATAGCTGATGTCCCGATTTTCATAAAAAATATATCGCAATTTTCAATAATGGAAAATATGTAGGACGGCATCACAATGTTGAGTTCTCTAAACATTAAATATTTTAAGGAACAAGGAAGCTACACAACTCCTGTGATTGGACAATTGTATTTTTTACAATTAATCGTTTAGAGAAATTAGAACAAAACATTTCAAACCGAATAACAATTTTTATTGAATGTAATTTGAAATGGAAGTTAGGGTTAGAAAGCTTGTGGAAAATTATTCTCCTTGAATTGTTTTGGAAATATTTCCATTTCAAATTACATTCAATAAAAATTGTTATTCGGTTCGAAATGTTTTGTTTTAATTTCTCTAAACGATTAATTGTAAAACATACAATTGTCCAGTCATAGGACTTGTGTGTGTTCCAAATAAGTATTTGGAACTATGACTTTTAGAGACCTGGTGTTGCGACCGCTTTCATTTTAGCGTTACGAAAAACAGTAAAATGCAATGAGAAATGGTCAAAATCAGGTCGGCAAATGTCCGTAGTTCCTATTCCTGAACGGGAATTCCTGCCTGCAAAGATAACAGACCCACTAAAGTGTCGGCCAAACTGACTTTATTTGTTTTCAAATATTTGAACAAAAATCTAATCATGGCACCAGTGCAGTAATACATGTCGAACCGGCGGAAACGTCTCGGTCGTATTGGTCGACGGACAACTAAAACTAGAATGGAATGGCAGAAAAAGAGATAATAAAATCCACATTGATGGGTTCAGTGATCCGAAATATTATTATTATGAGAAATTCCTTTGAGCAATCCCCATGTGCTCAAATGCTCAATAACTATGTTCATCAATGTCTGCCTTCAACTTCATTCCATTTTGACAACACACCACACACACGTCTTTTTATTTTGAAAAAAAAAGAAGAGAATTAACAGGAACGTCGTTTCATTCCCAATATGGTCATGAATTGATGCGTGTAAGTCTAACCGTTTAA
>JAQGCA010000185.1:0-38594 GCA_034698945.1 Protaphorura quadriocellata | reverse complement strand
TATTTTTGCGTTATCTTGAATGAAATTGGTGTGAGATGTGGAAAAATGAAGGTAGGTTCGTAAGCATAGTGTAGAACGTAATGTTTTGTCGTTCAAATTAAATACAAAGTCAAATATAGGGACCTCTAAATCCTGATATTTCTCGCAGCCCGACCAAATGCTCGGGCTCGGGCCCGAGCAAAACGAACGTTGGTTCTGGACTGACATACATTTTAAATCTGCTAAACGACTCATTCCAAAGGAGGTCGGCTCCGGTTAGTGGTACCACCCAAAATTTATAATTGTCTGAAAAGAATTTTCCGCATGGTCTCGAGGTCATCCGAAGTCATCGGTGACATTCTAGTCAACGGGGTCACCTCTGAAAATTATCGAAGTACCCAAGTTACCCAACATAGAAGATCATGCAAATCCCATATGCTACCCTGCCCTGTGCTGGCAATTTTTCCACGTTTTTTTTGCACACATTTTTATTTTGGTTTTCGAAAAAAAAAATGTTGGTACCATCGCCAATGGCTTCTGAGGTCACCAATGAGGTATATAGGGGTCAATTTTGGCTTCAATTTCTATTTTAGTTTTCGATGATTCGTCGAAAGTCTTGGAAAAATTGTCAACACGGAGCATGAGATTTGCATGCTCTTCTATATTGGGGACTTACATAATTTTCAGAGGTGACCACGTTGACCAGAACGTCACCGATGACCTCGGGTCGGGACCATGTGGGGGAAAAAAATTTCAGACAATTATAAGACTTTAATTTTTTGGTCAAAAATTTTGGGTGGTACCACTAACAGGAGTCCGACCCGAAAGATACAAAGCTATTTACTTAATTTCTATGTTATTTTCTTACCTCAACCTCAATAACACACACAGGTGCCGACTTAAATTCTCCTGAAACAGCAAAGTCCCCTCCATTACTTTGTCCAGTTTTCAATATTTCGTAGACGGAATTCCTGAATGTTTTCGCTTCCTCACTATCATGACAATCGTCCGAATCCATCTTTCTTGAGATCGACGGATCCACTCTTGAAGATTTACAGTGAACTCAACAATCAACTATTGACAAAGAACGACAAACGACGACTGACCACAAAATCCAATCACCAAGCTAAGCTGACTTCCAAGTATCCGACGTGCAGCGCCGTCACCCCGCTACGGCACCCGCGAAACACAAACTGTCAAATTTGTAACTCGAATCGACGCCAGGATGCGAAGGATAGGATGGCCATTTTTTAAAACTCCACAAATTAATTTAAAATATTTGAATTTTGAAATAAAATTAAACGCTAAAAAGCACTGGGAGTTACACCACGGATTAATTTATCCTAAATTGTGCGATGACATAATTACTATTTTCCGCATTCAGACAAATGATGGTTTATCGCCTATTTCTACGAGAGACAGAGAGGAAGCCCCCAACCCTGCTATGCAGGCAATGCAGGTTCTTTGACTCACTATTGCACTATCATTTTTAAAGTTAACTAGAAATCAAAAGTAGAATTTTTTTGCAAGATGTCGGAGTAATTGGTCGGTAGGTATACTTACAGTCACGGTTAACTCTTAAACAAATTAGAGAAAGATAGAAACAAAGCAATGGAGAAGTGGTAATGATTTTTAGCTGACATGCTGCAGCAAAATTAGACTTACATAATGTTTATGAAAATTCCAGACTATCGACGGGTAAATATTGACATTTTCTCCATATCTGCGAAGATATGCGGTAGAATTACGGAATTTCAGGCAGGCACGATCGTGGTAAAGCATGAAAGTCTCAAAATGGACACAAAAATTAAAAATGATATATGAAAGTAAAAAAAATCATATTCCTCGCATAGTCCTTGTTAGTAGGGAATAAATTCCCTACTTGTTAGGGTGTTCGAAAAATGATGTTCTTCTAAGACCGTACTGGTTGTCGGTTGTGTGTTGAATACCCGTATAGTGGCCCCGTAGTATTCGCGAAGTGCGAACTTTATGATTTCTTTATAGTAATGTTTTGTATCTTCTCTGTATATTTATTTTCATGAGGATAACGTTACACCTAAATATAATTCAACAAAAATTATGATTATAATGCCATATTTTGTGAACATCATAGTCGGTCATTCAGGGAGCGTTCTGATTTACTTGTTTAACACTTTCAACTGCAATTTTTGGGACCCGTGTTCAGCTGGGTATGACTATTGGGCCAATTAGCTTAAAATCCGAGCAACATAATGGGTTTTAGTTAGTATTTATTTTAGCAAATAGAATTCATGGTCTAGAACTCTACGTCGAACTATATCTAAACTAAAGCACCTTAATACCAATCTTGAATTAATTTAAGAAAGTTTCAATCCTGGAATTATCAGGAAATGAAAAATGCGCACGCTGGGATTTCTAAGTAAGAAGAAGATGTTCAAACTAAAGCAGTCTGAGAAACTCCAGCTTTATTTGATTAGGGTATGACGGAAAAGGAATCAAACTTGTAAGGTACAATAAATAAATTATATAAGATTCACCACAATCTAATTTACTTAAAAAATTATGAACACTTGGTTCCACAGGTTTTTGGAATCATAATCCATCAGAATGTCCAGTCATCTGAACTAATACCATTACTACTACCAATACTACAAATATATTTGATACAGTTGTTCTTCGCGACCTTCCGACCGTTCGATCCAAAAACGTAACCATGAACGGCTGCCTTCCATTTTTCCTTCAAGTAAGGTGCAAGTTGGTTGAGTGTCCTGTTCAATTAAATTCAGAATTAGATATATTTATATGTTTAAAATATCATTTTAATTTAAACTACGGCCGTACTGATCAACAATTCCTCTGATCTCCAAGGAAGAAATGTTTCGCCCGACTTCACAAGATATTCTCTCAATACATTCCCTTGACTGGGAGATTTCATGCAAGAGTTGTTCCAACTCGTCTTGTGAATTATGACGCCTTCCAATGACAGCTGCAATTCCTGTCACAGGATTTGATAGAATAGGGATAGGGATGAAGAGGAGAGCTATTCCTCCGAGAAAAATTAATGGCAAAATTATAAAAAACAATGGGATCGCTAGAAGAGCCAGAAATTTGAAGGTATGGAGATGAAATAATTCGGCCAGGAATGTTCTCGTATCTCCACCTTTAAGAAACAAAAAGACACTTAAATAAATATATCACAACAAAGCATGTCATCAGATATCGGTGATGATCGGAATAGCTAGTGCTAGTTAAAGTTACTGCTATAATCATTTAGAACTCTTCAGTTTAAATTCTTGCTTTATCGCTGAAGGAATTGTTGACTAATATGCCTGAATTGATATCAACGGGTGACTCTTAATGAAGTTACTCCAGAGGCCACATCGACCCAGATAATTAAACCAACATATCTGAGGGCCAATTAATTCCGTGTGAATACCTAGCCGTACAAGGAATTGGGTAGTAGGTCGACCAGGAATTGAACCCGGCATGTATGTGCATCCCTATGTAGGATATGGGTCACATTTTTTACACTATTGATCTCAGGAAGTGGTTCGTCGGGCCGAATAATCGAACCGCAACATTATGGGTTCAACAACATACGCAACATAATCAGTTCGAAAGTTCTGTTTCGGTACCACCTAATCAATTTTGGTGAATCCGAAAATTCCGACAGATCAAAATTGGCTTTTCGGTCCTTCGTCTTTGTTCGATATTGAGGAAATCAATAGACGAACCACTAAAAATTAGAGCCGAACGTCATACATGCAGCAGGATATCCGCAAGTGTTCACGCGTAGGTACACATTTTATTCGAGTATGACTAAGCCAATGTTATTTTAGGATATTATTGACATCTTACTCGGCAATATTTTGCTTGTCGAAGCACAGCAACTTGGGTTAACCATCAGAAAAACCAGGAACAAAATTTGACATAAGTTACGTTTACAGGAATCGTAATCACTGTTTAAACTCATGTTTTACTACTTCCTTATTTGCACACATTCGTGTTGAACGAAGAGAACTCAAGTGTTTGTGTTGAATAATTAACGTCTGAACCGAAGACCCATTTCGACCACACTATTTATATTTTCTTAAACTCTAAAAAACTGAGGACTGGTTTTGTTGATCATGGCAAAAAATTAAACCGTGGGAGTAAGTCAGTGTAGGATTTAATGCAAAAATTAGAAGCTGTGAGCCATTCTTTTTGTATCGGTCGCCTGCCCTTACCCTTTACATGCACGTGCATGAATCAAAATCTTGTAAATAATGGGATGACTCTTGATTTTCAAGAAAACCATGTAATTCGTCCATTCAAGACGTGTCTAACTCTGTCCACCTGCAACATTTTTTGCATTGTTATCGATTGATCGGTTCGGTGGATATAGTAAGCCGATTCTTCGCTCCCATTTAACCTATACAATAATCACCCACTTAACCCGTTCTTAAATCCACAACATTTCTAAGAAATTTGAAATATTTTTTTGGGAATATAATACAAAGTCCGGTTTGGATACGAGTTGGCCTAAAACATTTTTTGCGATGGGTGTCTCACCTCTAACGTGTGTCGCTAGATGACAAAAACGGTCTTCTAAATTGGTTGACAGGAAGAAACAAGCAACAAGTCATGTGAAGTGAGACGAATTTTCAGTTGTTGGAAAATGAAATAAATGAGCTGTCACCCAGTGCTCTGAGTAAACTCTGTGTTCAAACGAATGATCTAGAAGACAGATGTTACACTATGTGTCTGCATCACAGAGACATATTCGAGTGACATGATCAACTTGGATCCGAATTAGTCCACAAGACGTTTTCAATTATATGTTAATGGAGATCGAGGATGAGGTAGAAGTATTTTGTAATATCATTATGTAGGAACCATACAAAAGTGGAAATAAAATCAAAACATTCTACTCAATGTTGTCATTTGTAACAATATTCGTCTTTCGAATTAACCAAACGCATTTCGCAAAAGTTGAAAGAAATAAAATATTACAATTTTTTTATGTCGATACATTTATGTTACAAAATCGTTGCGTTGTGATTGTAAATGCAAAAATATTTCAGTCTAACATTTACACTTAGTTTGAAGTCAGCACTCGTTCTGAATGAGGAGACAATAAAATCTACAATCTGGCAGTTTTTTTAGCTAATGAGTAACGAACTCAACTAATGCAATCTCACTCATTTTATGAGCATGGGCATGGATATGCATCTTCACTTCAATGATTTCCATGGAATTGTCTCCTTCAAAACTGCTTGTTCTACTGAGGAAACGTGATTTGGGAGGTCGCAGTTGAAAAACACCTGTTAAATGAATAGAATAACTGGAGCACAAGTCAATGACGACATGCAACATGCCCACTTAATAATGGGATCATGACATGACTTATTCATGATTATTTTTTCCGTACTATTTTTTCTGTCGGATGACCATTGCGTTTGCATATTCCAATTCAAAAATAGCATCAGAATCATCTTGATTACAAGATTTGAAACTCAATTCTTTTCTTTCCCACGACAAATTACAGGCACAAGAAAGTAAAGTGAATGATAAAAAATTAATTCTGTTCGCAACAGCGCAGAAAGCTTCATTTTACTATATTTTGGCACAAAACATCTCTTCAATTTCTTGGCATACTGTAGACAAACGGTTATACAACCAAGGCAGAAAAAAATTTGCTAACCGTTTGTTTCCACTAACAAGTGTACAAGAAGACCACCTGGCTCGGACGGTCTGGCCTTAAGTCCCCCGGTCGTGTACTACTTCAAGTCTTACCCATTCATGACCAATGTTTTGAAAAACGTTAGAATTTATATGGGATCATCGGCAGGGAATTTTTAGCACCCTGCGTGATGGGGTTGACTCATAACTGCCATGTGTGGTTTTCTTCTCATATTAGAATGAATAGAAAATAGCCAGAACTTTTACCGGAAAGTTGGTTTTATTTTACCACTCGCTATGCCATAATTTACAACCTGACGAGTGGATTTTTATTTGTTATCCGGCTGAGTCGAGTCATTATTAGAAAAATCTCAAGCGCATTATTCTACTTGACCTCACTTCCTTACTACGACTGGTTGTGGAACCCTATCGAAAATATAGAGTGAGTGAATTGGTAATAAATTAGAAGCTTTTGTCCTCCGCAGTAAAATTGCCAAATAGATAATACGTTTGTAAGAAGGAACTATCGCCAGACAGGAGAAAATATATAGGAAAAAAATAGATGCTCTCTCCAGTACATAGTAGTAGTAATAGTAACTTCGAGTCTTCTTGAGTAGTTGAGGTTCTATAAAAACTAGAGATGAGGTGTCCTTATTTTGAAACATGGAACAGAGGATTCCAAGGGACCAAACGTACCGTAAACCATTTCTATTTCTATGGAGAACCAACTGAATAAGATACGACAGTAAAAGTGTAATGGAGTTTCGGGTTCGAGTTCTACTACAAAAAAACGGACCCAGTGAAAAAATTGAGTGCAACCCAGCCATTAAAAATTTATTGACTTTTCTCTTTCCCCATCGTCTTCTTTCTTCGACATTCATACAAAACAGCTTTCTCTTTCCAATTTTTTTTTGCAACCTTCTCCTCTCGGATCTGATACTTCTAGACTAGATTCTCTAGATTCTAGACCATTGTGTATTAACCGTATAGTCTTACCTACCTCACCACTCACTTCAGTGACTCCAATCATCCAAGGTCCGACCGGTCTATCTAGGCTGGACTGGACTACTCGGACAGCTCCAGTTTCACTTTCTCCTCTCATGCAATTTATTTAGTTTAAATTGACAAGCCTCACTTTTTTCATTTGTTTCACTCTGACCCGAGGACTAAAAAGAGTAAACAAGTTATAAACAATTCATAGGGTTGAAATTGCGAGGTGAGCTATCAATAATAGGAATGAAGGGGCAGACAGGTGTTAACAGCACGTATATCTAGTTTATCAAAATTCTGGCATTGTGCGTCAATTCTCATGCACCTTCTGGGGAATCTTGGAAAATTATTCGAAATGATAGTCACATTGCTACTTCGCTGTCGTCAGGGTTCGATCCCTCGGCTGGACATGGTGTACTGGTAATTTTAAGCAATTTTTCTGCACTAAACATATCACACCACTACAGGTATTTTCCCCTAACCAAATAGGAATCTAAACCTTTCTGTAATTCTTACTGGCAATTTTTGTAGTATTAAAAAGTATTCGAGAAACCAATCTGCAGTTTCGTTTTTTCTTGCCTAAAGCAATTCAGCGATGTTGAAATAATTATAAAAATAGACAATTTACATTTTTTAAAACACAGTTTTTATTTTGGCCATTTTTCTCCAGTGACCCTTATAAGACTGTCAAATTAGCATATCATTAATTTGTACAATTAGGATGACCCAGAAAACCGACTTAAATATTCTGAATTACTTTGTCAGAGCCTATACTCCTATATTCTCCTATATTCTCTCCGTCAGTGATCCTCACTCTTTTCAAGTGTGGCTCAACTTTTTAAAATTGAGAATAATCTACGTACATATTTTGTTCCCATCTACATAAGAGTATCGAACATATATACGAAAGGAGCCAGATTCCATACTCTTAGGTTCCCATCTTTTGAAATTATGATATTTATTAGGTCGAAAACAATTACAATGGGAAATGTTGCCATTTTGAATAGAATGACAGGATGACACATCCAAAAACAGAACTTTTCATGCTCATTTGAAAGCTATCAATATACATAGTATTTCATTCACTTTCGAAACACTTAAAAAAATAACGTATTCTGTGACTAATTATGAAAATTATATTCAGAGTAAATTCAGAAAGTGATGAAATCAAACATCTAGGAGATCAGAAATTCATTGATATTGAATAGTTGATGAGTAAAGTCGCAGATAAAACGGGACCAGGATTGTAACAAGACTCGAAAATGAAAATATTGTACCAACATTTGTTTTTATGACTGCATACTAGATTTCATGTGATACAAAATGGTTTTGATAGTATTAATTGAACCGAAGTATTTGATTTGATTATAACTTTCTATTTTTGCGGACTCCTTTGTCCAAGTTACTGGTGATAATGTTTCTACATCAAGACAGTAAGCTCTTGAAATACGCACATGCTGGGGAATTGGAGAGAATGAAGTATTTTCTTATCATTAACACCGACTGGCTGGAAATCAAAGCCAAGCAGTTACTCGAATTGGTCAAGTTGTCTTTTAATCAAGATTCGATGGAGCCCATGTTTGTGTGAAACATTAAATTTTCAATTTTATGGGATTGTAAAGTTAGCCAATTTGCAGAAATTCCAAGAATGGTTGTAAAGGAGGGGGCACAAACCTTACGGGAAAATGTACGCTTTGGAATTCCCCCGATTTTGACGTGTAGCGCTTGTGATCCTGAGCAACTTTTGTGAAGGTCCTACTCCCAAAAGCCTAACCGTTTGGCCGCTAAAAATACTCAGGTGCATGTGCTATTCCGTAGAGTAAAAATGAAAGCACATCCCACATGCCACTGCGTATTTCTAGCGGCCAAACGGTTATTTGTTGGGACCTCCACAAAAGTTTTTCAGGATCCCAAGGCTACAACGTTTCAAAAAACGAGGGAATTCCAAAGACATACATTTTTTCATAAGGTTTGTGTCCCATTCTCTAATCCGGGCGCTATTTTATAGAGATATGAAGCGATCACAATCACAACACAAGAATCATTAACAGGACTTTAACCCCGGTGTATCGTACATTGTGTACCTCTATGTCGCTTAACCTATGCATGCTGCACATTCGGAATTTTGGTGACCTCTTGAGTTCATCACAAATCTTGTTCAATTAAACTGATCGTCGAAAGTTTAGCTAAACTGGACAGACGCCGGCATTCCCTAATTTGTGTCAGTAGTCTCTTCCACCAAATTGGCAGATATTTGAGACGATTGTGTCTGGTAAGAGTTTGTCAAGCTTTTCCAACAGAGAAACCCCGGAATACGGGAAAGTCGTTAAAAATAGATTCCATCCAAAAATGTACGTTTAATTACGCGTGGGTTTATTAAACTTTATTAATTAAAGTAAATATTTAATGAAATAGTGGAGTGTTTAAAAGACAAATTAAATCACACTGGAGGGAGAATGGAAAAAGATCAAAGAGACTCCGACAATATCGTTTTTAGTTTGCGACTTGCGAATTGAGAAGCAGCAGAGCACAGGGACGCCGGAATAAACAAATAAGAATGTACACAGACCCTTTTCATGCCAGAGAGTATATGTAATTAAAAAACTCTTAATTAATGAGTTGTCTTCTCTTCTCTTTGCTTTCTGTGCATGTGCACGTATATGGTCCCTGGTTGGCTTTAAACGCGTGGAATGAATTAGTGAATACAAAGAGAGGACTTAGGACTAGGACTTTCTCTATTTCAGAGAAGGAAAAAAAGTTCCAAGTCCGGAAAGATCTGTAATATACGGGAGGGTCAAACGAAGCCGGAAATGTGAGCATCAAGTCGAACATACAACAGCAGCGGAAAATGGTGATGTTATTATTTTAAGGATCTGACTTTGTGTAAAGGTAATTAAAAACTACGGATGTTTCCTTAATAATTGAGTTTTCACGACTGGGAAACTGAAGGCTTACTGACAAAGAAGACTCTTGCCGTGTTAATATATCCAGGAATGATTTCTTTCACGTTTCAATTTCATTTCATTCTGTATTAAATCAAAGTTACAAAAGGATGTGATCATTATTGGATTCCTTAACACGTATGCCAATGTAATGTCTAATTTAAATAATGAATTAATCGTTACTAGTAAGAATTTTCACTGTGGTTAAAAGTTACGTTTCACGAACGAGCAATTTCTGTATAAAGAGACGAACAGTGAAAGAAAATAGGTTTGACACCCTAAGGAGTCTCCCTTTCAAAGAAAACTCGAAAACAAACTACAAATGCTCAAAGTGAACAAGTTGACCTCAATTTTCTACTTTTTATCTAACGAAAGTTTAAGTTTTGTAAATTTGAGCCGGAGCTTATGTTCGCTCATTAATGTCTGATAGGAAGAATTAACGGTTACACTCAAATTGTGTGCCATTTTACTGGCAAAACCCTCTGCTGCAAACTTTTTGTACTCAGATTCCCAGATCAGCATAAAATATATCTTATACAAGGTATTGTAGGACTGAATCAAATATTAAAATGTTCCGTATGTCCCGTTTAAATTTTTTTAGGAATTCTCAATCCTTGACTAGTGCCGGTATGGTCAACTGTAATTATGCTGGGCCACCAACCACCAGGATTTAAATGACTCATTAATTTATTTCACCACTCATACATTAAGAAAGTGATACAATACTCCACAATCCACAATTAATGTCAGCAGTAGCTTTTTTAGGTGCATCAGAGCAGTTCACATTCTAGTACCTTATACCAATTAACCAAACAAGTCAGTATCAATTTGTATCAATTTTTTATTCGATCTAACGATATATTCTCAGCACATATAATTAACTACGCAGATTAATGCTGGATTACTGCAAAACGTTCTAGTCAACGGAATTCCGGGGAAAGTCCCCCGAAAATTATGACTACTCCAACTCAAACCTCTTACTTGTGAACAACATTTTTCGTGGTTGATGTACTGTGGTCATGACGCAAGAAAAAATAAGCACGCAATACTTAACTGGTTAAAACTTACATACCTTCCCACGAATTTCAATATAAGGACTATTAAGTTTACCCGAGCAATGTGTACAAGACGAAGTAACCAAACTATCGACCTGTAAGACGAATTTCTGTCATAACTTTGACATCGAAGGATGTGGGGAAGATAGGAAGCGTTTATGGTTGACATTAGTTCTTAATTTTATTTTAAATATACGTTGTACGCTTAACAAATTAAGTAAATTATTATCAGAGTTCGTACCGAGTGATTCAAACGTGAAAAACCTACAGTCGGGATGGCCATCAAAATTTGTGTTTGTCTAATTTTTCTTAGCTGCTTTGCTTCAGGTTTGTGTGGATATGGTCAGTAATACTTCATTGAAATGTAGAGGTTAAATTATAGAGAAACCTGCCAATTACAGAATTTCACACACATATTTTTTGGAAACTATTTCAGATACGACAGGAGCCTGGAGGATTGAAAGACAGAGTTCTCCTTTTCAATATCAACAGCCAAGACTTCCAAGGCCCCCACCGTATTACAGCTACAATACATACGTTCAGGGCTACGCTACACCAAAGAAACCAACCAATGATTCACCAGGTATTTTATGCCAATTAAATATTACATAGATACAATCTGTATATTTTCATCACACAACCATCGATATTAGGAAATCCGATTCAGCCAAAAATTGGAGGTGGAACAGGAATTAGCCACGCTGCCGCTCCTGATTGCGCCCCAGGAATTCCTAGGTGCGTTCCCCGGGTCGGACGTTGAATACTTAAACAAAACTTTTATTCTTTTTTCAAATTTTGCATTTCACACATAATACTTTTGTTTAACAATTTTAAAATATTGACATTGATTTGTTCTCGATATAACTATTCTCTCTTGAACTAACAATACATATAACTATAATAAAACATTGAACACAGTCATTTCAAAAGTCTATGAATGTAATTTGGATTTGTTGTAGTATTTATTCGAACTACTTTTTAGAAGATTTTTGTTTTCGAATTAAGGATAACGGGGTTCCATTGGTATACGTTCATCTCCTCCAGTGGCTCCGTAACCTGGCGGTTCTCTACTCCTCTATAATTGAGGAAACATTTAAATTAAGACCCAGTATAATCCACTCTGAGAAATACGAAAGAATTTGTTACCGGAGGTTTTGGTTGCTTCCTCAGAGATGTTATCGGTCGTCGTATTGTTTGTGTGAATTTGACCCGCTTGGCCATATATGGATTTGATGAGGGAGTATGAACTGCAAAGCATTTGATGAACAATGCCATGAGCATAATAAATCCCACCGAAATGAGCAAAACTGCCCACCAGTTTTTCTGTTAATAGAAATCGAAATTTTATTTGTGTATCTACAAAGCGCAATATTTTCGTTGATTAATCGGTGTTCAGTTTTTACCCTGCACCAGTCCCAAAGGCCCTTGTAAGCCGAACGATTGAAGAAAAGTCGTTTAAGACGAAGTAGTGGACCCCTCTCATTTACGGCTCTGCATTTTTGAAACACGTCGCAATACCCCTAGTGAAAAGATTGGTTTATTAAAATTAACTGATTAAAATGCAAATAGTGAAGAGGAATTTTTTGATAGTGCACTATCAGAGTACCTATTTAATATTTTGACTTAGCCCGAAAAAGGTAAAACCGGTGCTGAGCATTCGATTGAAAATTCACAAATACTATATGCTTATTTGACCTCATAACTTTAATTACTACCATTAAACTGAAAGTTACTTTTTACCAGTAAAGTTGGACGTCATTGCGCGGATATGAAGCGAAGGGGCAATGTGAGACGTGCCTTCGTATGTATGAGTGGGGTGACCACAAGCATTCCGGAATGCAACATTTATGTAATACGGTCAACTATGTTACGTTCTATACAATTGGAAGGTCTACGATAATCTCAGAGAGGAACGCTTAAATTAAATTAAATTACTGGATTGAAGACTGCGATATGGGCTAGCTAACTTTCTGCCGTATGTTTCTGACGTTGAACCATTATTGCGCAATTTCTGCAATGCAATCCAATAATTACCTTAAAATTATCACAAGGAGAACCAGGCCGCAAACTAAGATTTGCTGGAATATCGGAAACACCCAATTCAGAAGTTGGTTTGCAAAACCCATTTCCGTCGACACATGCTATTTTACACAATTCCCTTTTATCAGTATATTCGGCACTGGATAAGAAACACTCTGCAAATCCAAATTTGACACAAATTGAACCCCTGCATTCACCATCTATACAAACCTGGTAATTTCAACAGACATCGGTTTAAAATTTTGTCAAACTCTAACTAAGCGGAATTATTGTCATATCATGCTGTTATTACTTGTGATCCCTTGTTACATTCAGTGTAATTTGGCTTAAATGTTGGAATGGGACACTGTGGACCAGCCCCGTTGCAGTAAGAATTTTCAGTGCATTCTGATTCTTTTCGACACGGTGTATTCCCATGATCAGATTTTGTAGAAAACTGGCAAGTCTGGGCTTGACAACACGGCCCTTCACTCGGACTAAAAATATAATACCAAAATATACGTTATTTTTTTAATACTCGAACTTTTAATCTTAATGATTTAGCTTTTAGTATGTCCGATTAATATTTGATCCTAATTTACCTGCATTTTGCTGGCGGTTTTCTTTTGCAACTTAAAGCTGCTGAAGCGGTTTGCCCATTTGTCCGCTTTGGGTAACAGCAATTATCTTTACATTCCTCGGAATCGTAACCACAATCGCACTCTTCTCCGTCCTCAACCAGTTGGTTACCACAAAACGCTCCATCCGTGGCTGAAAATAATTTTCACAAATACAGTTTCCTGCTTGAAATGAATAAAAATTCGTTCATGGAAAAGTCAGGATCTAAGGATTCATACGAAAGAAATTTGATGGAAATAATAATACTCGTTTTCCCAGGCGTATAATGACTCATTCCTAGTTAATTTCCTTACCAACGAAGCAATCAGGTCTGGTTTTAGAATTAAAGGCTTGATCCAACACTTCTGAAATAGTTTTGACTGAACATTCGGAGAATTCAACATTGTTCGGCAAATATCTAAATTTTTGAGAAAAAAATTATAGAGTATGAAACAAATCACAAAAATCAGTGAAAAAAGAATTCTGATCCCGGGAGATCGAAATAATTTTTTAGGGTGCTGATAACTTTAGCATTACCCATTTGTGGATGAAGCATACATGACATAGTTGCCTCTGTTTCCTCCAGGTTGGCATTCATCGGGGTCATGCTAGAATGTCAAATACAAAATTATATAGGTACATATTCATTTCGTCAAATGGTAAAGTTGATACTTACCGGTGCACCAAAATTGTGACCTAATTCGTGAGTAAATGTCAACTCGGAAAGTCTGGAGGGAAGGTGACGTCCATAGTTGAGGAAAGTGACAATTCCAGTATTTAAACTTCGTTCTTTATTTGAGGTACTCGAATCGAAATATCTTGCTGACCTTTGACATATTCCACCCGAAGCTAAAAATAATTTGTTTGATGAGATTCATTAACGATTTTGACATTATCCAGATAATTTCAAACAAAATTTACCAGATAGTGATGCGACCCAAGCTAAGCCAATTACACCACCGGTAAAATCTCTATACGTGAACGCATAGGAAAGACAGAATTCATCGTGATTTGTTCTGGAATGAATTTCCAAAAAGTTACTAACATCTATATTGGGTGCACAAAACGGATTGACAGTTCCGTTGTAATCTGGATCACATTCGTCGTGGGTGTCAATCTATATCCAGGAAATTAAGAAATTCTATATAAAATTTAATACACCATGTAAATATAAACAAACCAGCAGTCAATGATTATTCCATGTCAGACCATATTATATCCATACCTTCACATTCTGCACAACAAATCGAATATTTTTATACATTTCATCATTCCATTTGAACAGAGTATTGGAGAAAATTTCATTTGCAGCTTTGACGTGGTGACCAATAATAGACAAGATTTCTTCACGAATGGATGTTTTGTCTTCTGTATCTTGCTGTAGATTAAAAGTCTGTATTATTGCCTGATATTGCAAATACGAAATTCCTGTACTCTACGAGTTTACTATTAAAGAAACATTTCCAGAAACATGTTTTGTCTAAAACCGTGTTTAAATCAGTAAAAGCCGACGGAAGTATATTCAAGAATCAGCCGACCTCTCCTGTCAAAACCCTGGAACCGAGGACCGGTTTCAGAATATTCTTACACTGGGTTGAGCACCCGTGCCAATTTCGATGATACGGGTATCCAGAAATGGTTGAGATACTGACAAATAAATTAGTGTGGTATATACATAGAAGCCTAATAAAGTAATTTGTCAATTTAATTACTGACAAACTGGTACCCACGACCACCTAACTGAGGCGACCAGGTCTTGCCTGATCCTCGCTAAGCTACGCTACTACAACCATTTCTTTACAATATTTGCGATATTCGGTCAAGAAAAATTTGTACCTGCTTAGATACTTGCTTCCAAAGCATTGGGTCTGTCCTGATGTGGAGTGTGCAAGTTGACCTTTCATTTCCCTTGGCAGTTGTGGTCACTAGAGTATCCCGCTTTCTCCGTGAAATTGTGTATGAATGATCCAAAGAATTTAGTCGATTGTGGACGTTAGTACCATTTAAAAATTGAAAATCTTCACCATTCTCAAACGGGACTCTTGGATTAAAAAATGTCTCGGATTTATGCAGTTCATTTCGAAAATCAATCTCGGACCTTATTTCCGAATTTTGAAATCTTGTCATCCAGTCATGAAGATCACTCTTCGCTCCACACCCTTTATCAAAGAAATTAATTACATCAAGAAAAATACAATTCTATTTTATCCAAGAAATAAAGATTTACCATCACCGTGACCGCGACCCAAATGGTCAGCAGGGTGCTCCAAGTCTTTTTCTGAGTATATGATGGAGTGAGCGCTGTCTAACGATGGAAAATATTTTGAAGACCTTTCCACATAAAACGTTTCATCCGGGAATACTACTTTTCCAGCAAACACGCCCTGGACTACAGATCCGTGGACGTAACTCCCAGGTACTCCTATAATACCATCAATTAGACAAAAAGTACATTAATTCATAATTTCATTGATTTCATCCATTGAAATCAAAAAAATCGAAGTCGGAACTATATTTTTCGACAGAAAGAGCATATCCTATTTAAAACAGAAATTATCTCTTAAATGAAGATGGACATTATGGAGTTTTATTTTGTAAGATATTGAAAGTTAAAAGAGATAGAAAACGAGTAATTCTGATATACAGGGTGGTTCACAACCATTAATGCTACCACCCATTCATTCAAACCTTCAAATGGCAGCGGGTCGAACAGAGTTTGGAGGTAACAGAAATGACCTCTACGATGGGAAATGTGCTGAGTGTTTTACTTTAGGATTCCCAATATCCCAATTTTTTAATAAGTGCACAAAATTCCAGATGCTATTAGGACCAGGTAAGAATGTAGGGTATAGTAATAAGTCTTGAACCACCCCGTATATGAAAGCATTTTTTGCATTACCAACTAAATGTCCTGTGAATAAATGTGCTGCATCATGAGGAGAAAAGCTTGGATCACCGTCCAAATTAATGTTAGGACTAAATGTTTCCGTATCCCTTTTGAGTCTTAAATCAAATTGTCTGTTATGAGCAGTGAATTCCAAAGCGATGGAAGGCTCTTCCTGGTATCGGTCCTGGTAACTTTGTAACCATCTTTTAACCCTGGAATGACTTTCTTGTACGTGACCCGGGTCATAGTCAAGTACTTCATAATGTTTAATGAAATCATTCAATCTTCTGGAAAATGATCCACATTCTAAAACAATAATTCCAAGAAAATTAGGCTTAATATAATTATCAATTAGATTATTTCCGTATTGCCAGATCCGTAGTCACATTTAATCAAAAACGTTTTCCAGTAATCCAGCATAAATCCTAATAATTAATTCTTTCTGCATTGTGAAAATATCTTAAATACTTGTTATCAAAAGTTGAATTATTTACGCCTAGGGTGCAACAATTTACCCATGCCAATCTACTGTGTTAGAGTTAGTTGTCAAAACCAAAAATAAGATGCACATTCCGTCGAGGATTTAATTTGCCGTATGCACACAAATTCTGGCACAAAAAGAAATTAACCCATGCTACAAGACAAGCGCATAATCTCTGTGCACTTCGCCATGCGTTAACATACGTACTAGATTCTCCATTTCATTGATATGTTTACAAAATGTATATCCCATTTTTTCTGGGAACGTCCATGATTCGCTGCAGAGTGAAAATGTTCATACACCACCCGGTAAATTATACCATGCAACAATTCGCACGTGCCCAAAAAAATGGGACATCTCCTCTATTAAGTAAACTGTATCTAATAAATTGGAATAGTAGGATTTGTACTCACCTGAAATGGCACAGAGTAAAATAATACTTGAAAGGAAATAAGTGTAACCCATGTTGCAACCAGTGCAGTCAAAAAAATTGTTATTTCTGTGTTAACAGATGAGCACAAAAAAAACTTTGAGAATTTTATACATAATATTCTATCTCAACTGAGACTTTTGCAGGTCAGTTCCATATCCACTTGATATAATTTAAAGTGTTATAATATTCTATTTGTATTTGAAAACGTTGTACTCGGAGGAAGTGCGTGAGTCATTCCGAGTGATATCACAGATCAGATGTTACAATTACAATTGCAGAACTCGCACTACATACAAGTATTACTAATTTGTGCGTGACAATGACAAATTGCAAGCAAATGTGTATCTAAAGTACATTTAAATAACCCAAATAAATTAAATAACTTTAGCAAAATTATTTTTATTTACGCGACTTATCCTGATGTTTGAGGAAGGGAAATAGGTATTACGTATGTATGTGTAAGTGTAAGTGTAGCGTAAATCTAATCGTGGTTTTCATTTATTTACATGATGGCTTATGGTATTCCAGGATTTTTTCTACTGTCGATAAGATAGGAAATTAACACACATTATTCTGCTTAAATGAAGGACGTAAGGGAATAATAATAATGGATAATGCACACAGTACACAGAGAAACTAAATACTCTGATAAACAACAAGTAAACTTTTGCCTTCACTGATTCAACAACTTACTGCAAAAAGTACCTTAGTATAGCTTTGTAGCCCATTCTACTATCTGCATTGCAAATAAATTCCAGTCAAGATAGTACTAACGTTAAAAAAAACTCGTTACATTATGCAGGAGACGTAAGCAACGCTTCATTGTTGTGCAATCTTACATATCAGTTATAGAAATAACTGCAGGACACGCATGATTAAGGGATTCTAATGTCTCCAAGCTATCACTATTCGTAAAAATTGAAGAAAATAGAAATTGTCGGATATGAATAGAATATTATAGAATTTATTTGCCTTTTAAAAGTCGTAATGCATCCAACACATACATTAAATGAACTAGAGAATACCACTATTTCACTCTTGGAATGCTCTCATTTCTGATATTTGTTTGATAAAACCATGAAAACGGTCAGGATCGTCTACTCTTATCGCCGGACACAATAGTCGAGGTAGCCAGTCGGATAAAATAATTACGGATGTGTTGATAAATTTGGCCCGGAACTAATTAATGGAACAGTATATTGCAAATCGTACAGACCGTATTCGGGAAAAAACTGTCTAACATTAACCTCTTCGCTACCATCTCCAAATATTATTCTTATATATAATAATGTGATATTTATTTTATCGCAGAAGATATATACTAATATTAAAATATTCCACAATTTGCATTGCGCCCTTCTCATAAAATATTTTCGCGTAGGCGATACGGTGCACAATAAACAGTTATTCATTCCTCGTTAGTTCCTCGTAGCATGGTGGAATGAGCAGTCCATTTAGTACTTCTGTGGCGATGATTCGATACCTCGGGCAGAGAAGGTGAGCTGGTTACTCTCAAAGCAATAATTCTCTATTGGAGGTTTTCCCTACTATACGGGTGGTTCCCTAGGTCAAATGACAGTCTATAAACATTATCCACTAGAAATGCTGTGTGATCACGGGACAACATAACCACTCATATTTGGGAGCATTAATTTTATTACTGAATATTTTTCAACTTATCCAAGTAGTTTGCGGTGATAACAGGAAGATAATTATGTAGGTCAGAATTGAAAGCCGATAAACAACAAACCCACCTTTCTACACCACGTTAACAACGATAAAGTAAAAACATCTGCCAGCTAAATACTTGAGTAGAAGAGATGATCACTAAAGCGGTCGCTCCAATGAACTCTTTGGTCCAGTAGAACAGATATAAATAATATCTGACTCATTCATATACGCGGTCTTCATTCCATAATTAGAAGAGAATGGATTTATTTATGTATGAAAGATGTAAGTCATAGTTTGAAATGCCTATTTTTGAACCAGAATCTGGAAAATCGCATTATATTTTTCTAGTGTGCAGTTTTTTATATGTAATATTTCAAAACAATTTTGTTCAGACCAATGCAGTGTGATAAGCAGAATAGCTTGATTGAATAAGAAACCGTTTTTACGATGCGGAAATACATATTTCAGTTACGAAAAACGCCAGGTCGTATTGAACGAGCGCGACCAACCACTCAATGCGACGACCTGTAATGTCATTAAATTTCTTTAATTTCATTTGTTATTCGGGTGAACTTGAGTCTTTAAGATTTTGATTTAGTTTATGCAACTAAGGGACGTAGAAGCAGTTTCATTTTGTTGAGTTACTTAGTTTCAGTCAGAATTGACAGTAATACACAGTTACATTGTGATTCTTTTGAAATTCGATATCATGAGAGCCAGAAGTTGATGACTCAAATAAATATAATCCAGTCTGATTCCAGTAATAACAACAACTGGAATTCGTTTGGAACGTACTGGCATTTGAAATTTTGTGTAATGTTTCAATTCCATAAGTAGATTTAAATTAATGGACTTATTATTGCAGAGGCAATTAGGTGACCCTAATAGGGTAAACTTTGCAATCGGACCATCTCCAAAATGTGTCTACTTTTCTTCTTACGAGGGCGTTTTTTTTTTTTTTTTTAAACCAAATTTTTAATCAGTCTCCGTTTTCCATCGAAAAAAAGAAAATAGTAGACAGATTTTACTGAATTTTACAAAACAGCAAATATAAAGTAACCCTGACGTATTTTATTTTTACCTTCGATAGCAAGAACAAAATAGTCATACAAAAAACAGAGGTCGATATATCATACAATTTAACCCATTCTGAATTGACTTTAGTTATCTAATCTCGTAAACCCGAATCTGTACATAAACGTCCCGCAATTAAGACGTCCAAAAATCAAATTAGTTTATTTATATTTAAACTTTTATGCTACATTAATCGATAACAGCCAATGATCTGGCGGCAACAACCATATTATTATTATGGAATGTCTATATCGTTACATTAATAAATAATGTAACTCAAAAAATCACTCATTTTTTAACATACACATTCTGTAATACGTATGCTGAGTCTTCGGGCTACTATTATTGTGATCTGGCAGTTATTGTTGTTGAATAAACGATGATGTTCTCTCATAAGTACAATTAAAATAAATACGGTTTTATGAATTAATTCCCTCCTGAATTAAAGTTTTATTTAAAATACAAGCTACGCGAAGACGTACGGAAGAGCATAGATATTGAGTTCGTCTGATGTAAGGATACAAAACGTGGAATAAAATAGATTAGATTGCCAAGATTTCCGCGAGAATTTGTACTTTGGGTGTCTAATGTCTGTTATCAAAATTGCATTTGACAGCTGCACCTTGCACGTCAGTGACAAAATTATTGCAAAAATTGAAACTGGCATTAAACGCAACTATTTTCTATACAGTTGAATTAAAACTGATGTTTTTGTACACACTGCTTACCAGTAAGTAACGTTGTACTTGGTGAGTTCATTATTAAGTCAAATTTATATTTACGAAATTCCACGTTTAACATGATCAAGATTTGTTTTAGTTTGTAACACTATTTCCGTTTGGACAAAAAATAAAAGTTACAAATTTGCTCCGGAAGTTAAACAAGATACAATGAACTAAAGCCTGAATATGTTTCCTCTTTTAGCTGAATGAATTGGATTTTCAAGAATTTCTTTTAAAAATCTGTACTTTTACACAATCAAATCGTAAATATTTGTTTGCGAATGTATTGGATAACGCATTAATAAAAAGAGTAAAAACAAATCAAAGTAAAGAAAATGCTGACAATAATGTTAAAACTCGACCTCATAACTTCTGCATGAGTAACATTTCACAACGTGTACATATACGTAATTTGTTCTCAGGTCTAAAGAACTGATTAAGAAGAAGACGCTGATTTGATTTTAAAAACTTTTCTACTACAAAACTCGGTCATTTTTTAACTGACGAAATATTTATTTCTAACGTCTTATCTTTTGGAGAACATTATACTGAGTATTAAAATGGATTCGAGTAAGGCCAATCATGGATCTGATGAAATACCACAAGGAGCACAATCCAAGGAAATTTCAAATAAAAATTTGAAAAATGAATTCGTTGACTACTCAATACCATTAATTGCGACGAGTTCGAATTTCAATGAAGAAGATCTTATCATCATTTTTAAATCCGAAGAAAATAAAATGGAAAATATGCCGAAAGATGTAGAAAGCGTTGATGGGACTGAAACGGAAATTTCAAAAGTGTCAGAAGACGAGAGGTTGAATTTCTACTTCCAAGTGATGGATCGTTTACGTAGAGGTGACAAACGATTTTTATTAACATATCATGAAATCACTTATTTTTTGTAATTAAGTAATACTAATATAAGCTTAATATAAGTAAGTAATACTGACTGATACGACAGGTGCGACAACTGAATTACTTGCTAAAAGTTGGGAGAAAGCACCACTGGATACTTTGAAACTTTTGGCCTATTTACGTGATTGCCGACAAGGAAAGGGCGTTCGAGGCCAATACCAACATTGCCTTTACTGGTTGTATCAATATCACCCCAAGACACTCGCGAATAATTTGAAACATTTGGCGTCCTTTGGATACTGGAAAGATTTGCTACATTTCCTTATGACAATATTTTTCTACGGTGAAGTTCCACATTACTTGAGAGTAGACGATGAACCAGCTCCAATCAAAGAAAAATCCAAGAAAAGACGACAGGCTCAATTAGAGGAAATTGGAATTAAATATAACCAGTTGAAGGAAATTTCCTTCATGAAACCGACATCAGAACAATTTCCCGGTTGCTCTTCGAAAAGAAGTGCAAGGGCACAATTACAAACCCAACGTTGGAATGTACTAAACACTAGGGCTTTCAATAATCTACTTTTGCTGAATCTCCCGAAAATGAACCCGGAATTTGTACTCAAAGTTCCTAATTTTGAATATTTACCAAAGAATGAACGTCGAGAATTGACTTTGAAGTTTGCAAGGTTCCGGTTGGAAACAGATTTAAAATATCGATATTTTCATGTGAGAATTGCTCAACTTTTCGCAGAACAATTACAGAGTGATAAGAAGGCGATGATTGAAAACGGTACAAAAATAGGCACGATGGCGAAATACGCACCCTCTGTCACAAATCACTTTGATAAATACACATTGATCGGGACTACAATTGCATTAGAATTGGTCAAATTAGACAACCTTGATTTGAAAATGGAAAAGCCTTATGAATCCGTCCGAGCCTTTTTAGCAAGGAAACGTTACCACAAGGAGTATTTAGTTCCCTTGAGGGAATATCTCAAAATCCCTGAAGTTTTAATCAGCTCTAAATCGTGGAACCTTGTAGATTACGATAATGTGCCTTCTTTATGTATGCGAAGATATGCAGATTTGTTCCTGAAGCATGACAAGGATCGTTTCGAAGATTTTGTATTTGCGAAGAAACGTGACACACCGGGGACTACTGGTACGAATGGCGGCCTCAAACCGATGCAGATTATTTCCGAAATTATGACAGCAGCTAAGCATGCTAATGCCGAAATCAAGGAAGCAGAAATCCAAGCTGTTGAGAATCAGTGGCGCACATTGATATCAGAAATGAAAAATACTGCAAAAGCCACTTCGATATTAAGTAGTGCTTTGACAATTTGTGACGTTTCCGAATCCATGGTTGGTGAACCTTTACTGGTCGCGCTTGGCCTAACAAACCTAGCCGTGGAATTAACAGACGCTCCTTGGAATGAAATGTGTATTCCGTTCCAGGAAGAACCAAGTATTTCAAAAATTATTGCTTGTGACACACTTTTTGACAAAATTCAAAAACTTCTTCAGATTCCGACAGGGATGCACTTGAAGTTCAATGAAGTATTTGAATTAGTTTTCAAACTGGCAGAAGCCAACAAAAATATTAAATTGCTCAAAGCGCTGTTTGTCCTCACTGGTATGGAATTCAAAGTAGCATTTCCTGATATTACTCAAACCAATTTTGTTAATATTAAAGACAAATTCAACACGAAAGGATTCGAAATGCCAAAACTCATATTCTGGAATTTGAGGGGTAACAAATCCAGTGGCTCACTGCCGGTAACTAAAGACGAATATGGAAATGTTTTATTAAGCGGCTATTCTGACCAACTGTTGAGACTGATTTTGGAGAATCAGGATGTAGATAAATTGGATCCTATTCAATTATTGGAATCTGCCATCAGAAATCAGGCCTACGATGTATTGGAAATATTTGATTGAAACGTAACGATTAATTTGATTTAATTTATTTCGTCAAGCTATATTAACTGATTAAGTTTGTTTATATTTTACCAAAAATTATACGAAATATGTTACCTTAGTCCTTTCGATGACGTTTTATGGAATTTTTACAAATAATTTACTCCTCCATCTTAAAGAAAATTCAATGGGTGCGACGTACTAACCGGTGCTTTTTTAAATCTATGGATTTGTGGTTTTCTTTAAATAAAACATATTTGGATTTCAACATGATTTATTCTTTTTTGACATTTGAGATTTCTTTTTACAGAAGTTTGTTCACTTGATGTATCTGTCGATATACTCTACATTACAACTATTATTAATGAATAATTTAGTAAAAAATGGAACGAATTCTTACTCGGTAATAATAGAATACAAAGCTTAAATTCAAAGTTGGAACGTTCAAATACAAAGACGAAGACAGAATCCGCGATATCAAAAACAAAATTCTAATTCTAAACAAAAAGAAGTTGTTCATTTTAGTAACCATCAGCTGCAATAACGCTCTGTACGTTTGAATAAACTTTTGGCACATCGCGAGAATGGATCCTGGTCCAGAAATGTGAATGTAATTAAATCCGACAAAACGTTTCGTCACATATAGGTTAGAAACGCGATGTACGAACATTTGAAGACGACTGATTAAATTAAATGCAAATTATTAACTATTGATTCAAATTTCAATTTCATTGCCCGATTTCCAACTATCCATAATAAAAACAACTTTGTTCTCCGTCTTTGACATGTCAAAAAACAAACATTAAAATCATGCTAATTTAACTTTAAGACTAGAGAACAAGCAACAACATGGCGTGTTATGAAGCACGCACATTTACATTTTGAATCTCAAAAATTGTGTCTCGTAACCTGAGAGGTTCAGAGACACAATGCATTGTGACGAGTACAAGTAGAAATATCAAGAATTTTGTATTAAAAAAACAACAGTTTTTCAAAACGAGCCAACATATCCACACATACGGCAAAGACGATTAAGATCAATCAGAAAGATTCATTCTTAACAATAAATTCGGAGAAATTGTAAATAAGTTGGTATGCGAGATCTTTAAAAACGAGCTTAGGAGTACATAACGAGCATTCAAGTATAAATTCTTCCAGTGATGAAGAGTGATGATTCATTCTTTAAATTAAATACGATCCATCCATTGATTGGACTTTTCCCCTAAATTTTCTTACTTTCACCAAATAATTAGGGTAAGACTTATTTATTTTATTTACACAAAATGTTACGTCACACCACTATACACAATTAAATATCCACTTTTGAGTACGTGATTGAAAAATAAATGCTACACGCACCACACCGCGCACCGACCAATTCCCTCCCATGTTCACTTTCACCTTGATCACAATTAAAATATATCATTACCTAAATACGTACACAAATGACAGTTTACTTCATAATGAGATGAATAGTTTTGGAGAGAATGGCCAGTTGAGAATTTCTTTCTTATCGAGTCCATTTGATTTCCTCGGTCTGAGTCACTCATTTGATAATCCAGTATTAGGGCGGTGATTTGGAATGCTCACTTGAGTTAAAGTTCCGATAAAACAAATCTTCCACTTTGTTCAATTAAATTAAGCTACGAGATTGCAATTCATCAAACACGATGTTGGGCGTGTCGAATGTCCGATTTGTGGAAACCTGAGTGTGGATTTCCGGTGCTCGGTCGAGGATTACCACCTGTATCAACAAATCATATTTATCAAATAGTTAATAATTTTACGTATGATTTATGGTCTGAATTGTAATGTGTATAATTGGGTTACATTCTAACTGTTCAGCCGAGTCCGAGAATTCTTTATTATTATTATCTTATCTTAGAGTTCCATATCCCAAACAGTCCCCCGGGTGTTACAATATGGCGACAAAACGAATACCGCTTTGAAAAACTATTTCAACTTAATAATTTAACATTAGACAACAATAAGAGGGCATTCTTGCGAGGAAAATACATGAACAAGTCATTATTCAACATTTTTTTTAAGGATTAAGAACTATTTTGTATTTTTTCAATTTTCAATAAAAGCAGTGATAAGTTAGACGATTCTTTTAGCCAATAGTTTCCGCTCATTATCCAGGAAAAGTACACAAAAATTGTACGGTTTATTTGTCATCACTATTCATTCCAGTTCAGCAAAATACTTTACTACCTCATGCTAACCAGTTAACTATTGCGAAAGTTCTAAAATTGTTTGTACTGCCCATATGCGAGATTTATTTTTTAAAAGCAACTAATTATTATGCAATGAATACTCCTGAGAAGCGAATTCTTCAAATGCCAAAGATTTCTCTCTGCAAAATGAAGTACACCTTCAAAAGACACGTTAAAATGAGGTTCCATTGCACAATAGAAAATGTCATTACCTCTTCCTCTATTAGGACCTCGACCCTCGCCAAAACCATGGGGTGGACCGGCCCTTGGAGCACTTGGTCCAGCATTCGCTGAGTAAGGCGGAGGAGCAACACCGTTTGCTGTGCCATTTGAGGTGCTCGAGCTCACATTTGCTGCTCGATAGTTTGCATTCCTCTATTAATTTGAATAATTATTAAAAGTGGACACTAGTACGCTCAAATACTTTTAAATCGAGAAATCAGAAAAGAGGAAAGCCATAACTAACAAACCGAATGCAATATAATGTGTCCAAAATTATTCTTACATGTCGTCGCAGTGTATTAATTGGCCTCCTGAGTGTATCCCCGATCCTGCGATGAGGAGCCTTCTTAGGATTTGACGATGGCGTGTGAACCGCACAGCATTTGATAAATAGACCCATTAAAATAATGAATCCTACTCCCATGAGCAAAACAGCCCACCAAAACTCCTAGAAGAAGTGCCGAAGTAAATTTAATATTTAAATTCTTCGTTCTTCGTCTCAAATATTGCAAATGCTTGACTCACCGTTACCCACTGAGCGATAGACAAGAGTGTCTCTTTGTTGAAGAGTAAATTTTTCAGTCTTGCCAGGGGACCCTCGGCGTCCACTGCTCGACATTTCAGGAAAACATCACAATATCCCTGAAACAAATAACAAAGTCAATTTCTGGGCCATAACATATCTAATTAAAAAAATCATATCAAAATTACCTGGAAGTTATCGCAAGGGGCTCCAGGTCGAAGGCTGAGACCTAATTAACCACAGTATTACAGTAAGGAAAGACGGGTCTCTATTTACTAAATATAGTTTCTACTGATTAAAGAAATAAAACTGATTACCTCTCGGTAGTCCCGTGAGATTAAATGCAGAAGTGGACTGACATCTTCCACTCTTATCCATGCAAGCCAATTCACAAAGCTTTCTCTTGTCAACACTCTTGTCATTACTCGAAAGAAAACATTCCTCCAATCCAAACCGGAGACAAATAGATCCTCGACATTCACCTCCTTGGCATACCTGTACAAAAGAAAAAAAATTATTGTAAACACTTTTTTCTATCAAATTAACTTCTCAATCATTAAATGGACATGGACTAAAATTAGGCAGGCGATGACAATGATCCCAAGAGCAAATATGTTGTCGAAAGGCGTAAAGTAGTTGGATTGAATTTTATGACTTTGGCTAAGAAATAAACCTCATTCTAATGCTACTTCTGATTCTGGTCTACGAAAATCTTCAAACCTACATTGCCCCGTACCGCACGCACAATAAATGCAACAGGTAGAAAGCTAACATCTTAAAACGAAACAATTTTTCGTATAAAAACCAGATCGACTGAAAAACCAGTTGAACTGAAAATCACGTGAGCACGAATATTATATTATATTTAACAGCTTTCAGCATTAAAAATGAAGCAGCCCAACCATGTTCCTATGATATTTTTGCTACTGAACCTTCAGTACCGATGTTAAATATTAATGAGCAAAGAGAAATTAGTTTTATCTATCAAAACCATCCTACTGGCCTACAGGTACTTTAAAGGACTCATCCTCTATTTTCTGATCAAACTTTTACGGGAAAGTCAGTTTCTTTTTTGAAAATTTCAAAGTTTGATTTACTTGAGTTCCATCATTGCAGGCAGTGAGATCCTTCCTTGGAGTAGGATTTGGACATTGAGCACTTGTTCCATTGCAGTAAGAGACAAAACTACACTCTGTCTCTTGTTTGCAAAGTAAATGAGTACGAGAATGAACATAACTACAGGACCGTCCATCACAACAAGGGCCTTCACTGGGACTACACCTGGCAGCTGCTTTTCGATGACAACCGGCAGCCTCAGGATTACTCAACTTGTCCGTTTCACTTATTTGTCTTGGATAGCAACATTTTTCTAAACATTCTTCGTAATTATAACCACAGTCGCACTCCTCTCCATCTAAAACGTTATAATATAAATTAGTTGATGTAAAGTGGACAATTATTTATGAAAAATAGTAGAATAAATTGCCTCACCTTCGACGATTTTATTTCCACAGAAGGTTCCATTTGTAGCTGAACATTCAAGAAAAATACGAATTAAATCAGGGTCGAGCGTGTTTTAAAAAAATCGGAAACTAATTTTCTCAGATATAAATAAAACGAACAATTAGATTAGTGGTCAGTCACTAATTAACGAAGTATTTTGTGCTAGAAAGAAATAGTCATCAAATAAATTCGATCGTGCAACATGTGAGTTACAAAAAAAGTAATGAAACATAATCTTACGTTAAACGTATCGCAGAATAAATATTTTCATACTAAATTTTCTAGTTCAAAACTTAAGACCTAACTTGCGATGATGATAAATAGAAAACTGTTTTCTTACCAATAAAACAGTTAGCTTTTTTATTGTCTTGAATAATTGCATCCAAGACGGAAGAGATATTTTTTACTGAACACTCTGAGAATTTGGAATTGTTTGGACGATCGCCACTAGTAGCTGATGCGAACATGATAAAATTACCATCTGAACCACCGGGGCGACATTTGTTCGGGTAATCATGCTAGAATTTTAAATTGTTCAAAATCGGATGAATTAATTCACTTTCAAAATAGTTGAAGAACTGCGAAATTGAATTCGGTAGGTCGGTAGGTGTTAATCACATTCTTGACAGATACATTTCGGTATTATTATTGCCATATTACAAATTACAAATTACCGGTGAACCAAAATTATGACCAATCTCATGGGCAAGGGTGAGTTGAGATACTTTGGGCGGGACACGGCTGTTGTAATTAACGAATGTAATTATTCCTGTGTTGAGACTTCGTCTTGTCGATTGGTACACTCCACCAATCTATTCAAACAAGCAAGAATAAAATTTTAAAATTTTCGTATCACGTTTAGCGAAAGTATTTCTAATACTGTCTTACCGTCTCAGTGTACGTTTTGTAAGACTCACAAACTCCTCCAGAAGCCCCTGAAAGAATACAAAATTAAATATTGTTTCTGGCTGATTATCAAAAAATTGAAATAGTATCAGGAAGGGCAACGATAGCGTAGGAATTAGTCCTACGCCATCGTTCGTGGAAAATTTGCTAATCAATTCAATCAAATTTTCAGGTACGTACAGAGAAACTCCAAGCGGGGAAGTGACGGTATAGGTGAAAACTTTTGTCGCGATGGTTCTGAATACGATCTAAGCAATAAGTAACTTACCACGGGTTTGGGAATAAAACGTTGAAGTTTGAGTGAAGAAACTTTTGCTTATACTATTTTAGGCGATTATATTTTTTCCATTTTATTTCAGTACTAACCGGATGCGGAAGCAACCCAGGCGAGGCCCAAAGTGCCCCCCGTGAAATCTCTGTATGTGAAGACATACGCAAGGCAGAACACATGGTGATCAGTGAGTGAGTGCAAATTAAGAAAGTTCGACACCTGTGGACGAAAAAATAAGGTTAAAATTAAAATCAATTATAAAGTTTAATCATTTAATTGACCAAGTTTATCAATCAAAACGTGAATTAATTATTCAGATTAAGTAAGGTATTAAGAGGGTGGGAGGGGAGGGAGGGGGGTGTCAGGTCAGAGGGGCTCCAATACTTACGTAAAGACCGGCCAGGAAGGTCCGACGAACTCTTCGTAGACAATAGATGCAGTTTTCCAAAAAAATTATGAACTAAGTTGACTCTACACTAGTTTTGTTCATTGCTTTCTGTTCATTTTGTTTCTATTGTTTAGTTTCTAACTAACCTCTGATGTTAATTACACACAATTATACCTAAACCTATACCAAAACCATTACTGACTACATCGAACACTTATTTCTCAGGCATTAGAAAATAAAAGTAAACTGGTAAAGAGTAAAGTAATTGCATTGCTTATTGTAATTAAGTAAACCAATTAAGTGGTGCTCGAGTCGAGTTGAACTCGAAAAATTTCGAGTCGAGTCGAGTTGGATATTTTTACAACTCGAAACTTTCGAGTCGAGTCGAGTTGAAGTATGACTCGACTGAAGACCTGACTCGACTCGATCCGAGCACCAAAGTAAAGTAAAAAATGGATAAAAAAGGTGATTTTTTTACGTCAATGTTTTCTATACAGTATAGATTCTTCTCTCCTCGGTAATCCGGCTTGCAAGCCTTGTCCGTGTCAATCTTTAAGGTTACAAAAACATTTTAAATTGATACACCGACTTGACTAAATGAAACGATATGATACGAATTAAATTCGTCAAACCTTAATTCGCTGAACTTCAAAACGGATATTTTTGTACGGTTGTTCTCTTCCGTCGAATAGTGTATTCGAGTAGATATGATTAACCGCTTTTACATGTTGGGCAATGAGAGAAAGAATCTCCTCTCTAATCTTCCTTTCGTCCGTTGTTCTTTCCTGAAACGAGTAGACACACATATCATTGCATTTACAATAAATATTAATAAACGCTTTCTGAAGTTTGTGGGCGTAAAAAAAGTACCTGCTCCGAAATATGCTTCCATAAGAGAGGATCCGTTTGAATGGAGAGAGTGCAGGTTGTTTTGGAATTACCGAAACCAGATTTTAATGCCCGTCTGCCACGAGTAGATTCACGCTTGAAAGGAGACGGTGTCTCCGGAAGGTGGAAAGAATTACTACCATTTAAATTTCCAAAATTTGGTGGATTGTTGGCAAGCATTGAATATTTAAAATATCCATGGTCATTCTCATGATCGTGGAAGTCGTTGAAAGAAGCCGTCAACTGCTCAGCAGTTGGTCCTTTCTTGTGAATCGCCTTTGATTTTGGATGTTTTAACTCAGGGAGATCTTCAACTGCGGAATTTTGTATTGTTTCCATCCATTCCATTACTTTATCTGTGATCCCACAACCTTTCGCGTGTCCTGAATAAAAAATGTGAATGATTATTTTACGTCACTTCCGTTCGTCCTGGTGCATTTGAAATATAAATTTCGAACAATACGTATTGGGAAGTTTCTCAAAAGTGTTTACCAGTTCTCAGATGGTCGAATGGATCACTGACGTCACGATCGGAATATATCACAGAGTGAAGGCTGGAGTTAGTATCGGGCATCGGGTACTTGTGAGATCTCTCAACATAGAACGTTTCATCCGGGGTAATGATTTTCCCATCAAATACTCCGCCACGAAGTGACCCAAATACATGACTTTCAGGAACACCTGAAGGAATATAATAATAAAATCTAAACCAGTAAACAACTTAGGTGTCGACAAGAGAGCAAGAGCCGACCAAACATGCTTTTCGACTTCAAATACTCTGATTAATGTAGTAGCTCAGCCTTCAGTGTGACTATTTCTTTTAATAATGCCCAAAGGCTTGCAATAATATATGTAAATGTTAAAATCTGTTTAATGTTTAGCCTAAAAAGCTACCGAGTGATATTTTATGCAAACTTTAAGCCTCCACCTCTTTCCTTTCCCAATACAATCTTCACTTTTTGTAAAGGTCTCTCGACACTACATTACTTTTAGGCGTAATGCTGTGCTCACCGAACAAAGAATAAGCATACATACCACTTTCGTATTTTGTGGAAGTAATAAAATAGTACTAAGAAAATTAGCTTGTGAATGCGAGAACGTTCAGACGAACACGTCAGAAGTACTGAGTATTATTGAGTGAAAAGGTAGAACTTAAATGTGTAAAATGCATTTTTTCTGAATCTGGATATGCTTGGGCGTAAAGATCTAGTGATCAGTGATCACTTGCCGCCCGAAATTTGGTAACACTATATACCGAAATAGTCAACCTGGGCACTTTTCAGACAATTGTTATTTCCACGTTTGATTTGAATTATTGAGAATATACTCCTTTCCTAGTGAATTATTAAATTAATTTGTGTCTAATTCGTACCTTCTAAATGACCATTGTAGAGATGTGAAATGTCCAATTGTTGGTTCGGGTCAATGGCATCCCCGTCAACTTGAATATTACTATTGAACACGCTCGTGTCCCTCCTCAGTCTCAAATGAAATTTTCTATTAAGGGCATTGAATTTCAAATGAACGTCTGGAACACTGTCTTCTCTTCCAGATTCTGCCCATCTCTTCACCCTCAAATGGATCGCATGAACTTCTTCTGGATCATAGTCTAATGGCTCATAATTTGAAACATATTCACTCAGTCTTGTGGCTGCAAACAAACAAAAGCACAATTAAAAACAATTATGTCATGAATAACGTCTAAAAATATTTGACCAGTTTTTAGCTAATAATGCGTACAGAAATGTATTTAACACTACTCCACCGTTCCAGGAAGGTCTTCGCCAAAAAGTTATACAACTTATTCTAGGTAAAATATTTCATATTTCCTTAATACAAGTCAATCCAACATATCTTTCGGGCTACTAAAGAATCACACCAGGTCAGTTATTTTAAAACATTAGTTTCTCTCAATTTACTTTCCTAAAATTCTTTGCATGACGGTAGCTAATCGATTTAACAGATTGTATCCTGAAAGAGAAGCAAAGTTTTCAAATCACTGAGCTGTAAGCAGACCTCCACTTCATTACCAATGATACAAAAGATTTTATTTCTGTATGGGTATGAATGTAGAATAAAATTGCGATGAAATGAATACACTATCCTATTTCAAACCCACTCGAGTTGAACAAACTTTTACAAGCGAATAATTAGTACTTTATACTCATCGTCGCACTGTAGAACAACGGCCTACACCACAGAATATTGCCTAATTTACTTGAGTGCTTGCCAATTATTGTATGAATTTCACGGACTCTTTCCCGTCTAAAGTCAAATGTGCTCGGATGCTCGAAGATTAGCACTTTACTTAGGTCCGTTTTGTATTTGCTCCCAGATTCCAGTTCATACAGTTAGTATTCTGGATCCGTCTAGACGATCATACTATTAACGCGGCTTAAAAATTGAAAAGGTCAGCTTGATTTAGTGAATACGGTACTTCGTGGAAAATCAGAACAGCGTCAAGATTATGGCATTAAATTAATATGCAAGCTAACAATTCTTGGCCGAACTCAAACATTATTTCTAATTTTTTAAATTTTTATTAATAGTAAAGAAAAATTCAAGCAATTTCAGAGACTCAGAAAGAGTATATTTTTTTTTCAATTTCAATTTATTTCAGGGACAACATCCTATTACAGGTCAGTAAATTCTTATTAAGTTAAGTATATTCTTGTATTCAAAGTCCACTTAGTTAGAAGTTGGTTGTACGAATCAGCTTGTTTGATTATAGTAATAACGTTAGACATAAGAAATATTTATTTACATTGGAACATTACATTACATTTTCATTTACATGGAAATTACATTCGAAATATCCAATTAAATATTTCAACAAGGACTTGCACATTGACATCAACCATGTTTATCCTCTCAAAATATTACAAATCCGACCAAACAGTGACATTAAAACCCTGAAACATTTCAATCCTTGCGAGGTATTGACGTGCCGGATACAACATTTCATTGAGTTATTTCGATTCATTCAACTCCACATGACATCCTCATCACTCTCGCAGACATGGCACATCATTCAGTCATATTTTTGTTTGAACAAGTTCAAAATTTCCTGTGGAAGGGCTAGTTTCGTTATTTATACAATACTGCACCGCGCGTACATTTGTGTAACATGTTAATAACCATAATATGCGTAATACATTGTAAGCGTCAAATGGATCTGATGGCCACTGAGAATGTGCATATTTTATACTTTCGACTTACTCCAGCAACTGTACACATGTATAACCACTTTGTTTGAGACGAAATATGGTGAAATTATAAACCTCCCTGAATGATGTGAAATCAAATCACCAATATATGTACCAATAAAAATATTTTCCAATTGTAAGTAAAGTATTTTTACAATCAACACCATCAAGTAAGAAGAGGACGCAATATGAAAAAAGTGAATCCACGTTGCTAAATCCGACGGCAACATTGTGATTTATACAAGAGATTTACTGTTGTAATAACATTTCACCCCTTCCTCTGCATGTGCAAGCCTTCGTTTAATATCTACAAAAAGCCCTCACACACAACTAATTTGAATGAACGACTTCGTTCATCGATTCTTCCTATGTATTCGTGCCTATTCTCAAATGGATTTTAAGCCATCTGCATAATTCCCATTAACAAAGACCAGAATTATCATTATTATTTATGGTGTTGAAGAAGTTTTCCTACCCTCCTCCACGAGTTCAACTCCAATTTGCAGGATACAGAATGTGTAATGACAAAAAACATTGAAAACGAGAGATTCGGCCAGAAATGTCAAAACTAATGAAAATCTTAATGCCCTTTCTACGTCTACGTCATCGTGACACTGAAAAAGTACCATTTGAACTGTGTACCCGATATAAATCGACGCACAATAGAAAGACCTTATTCAGTTTATACGCTCACACGGCATAATATACCATTTTTATCCCCGACATTCTTGTCTTGAGACTACGACTACGACCTATAGCTATAAAATTGATTCGCTTCTGTCCTGTCCTGTAGGACGCCATTAATGGACACAAATTGTAATGTAGCATACTCGGATTATATCTTACAATTTACTACTATTGAGTAACAATAACAATTCTCTATTGTATGAACTCACAGAAAAGTTTTCTTTTGCTTTTCTTTGCTGTAACAGTTGAACCGGAAATTAAAACATCAATCAGAGACGGGCAAAGCGTAAAGAGACACGTGGCAAAAAGTTTTCTTCAGAATTTACCAGTTTCATTGAATTGGTTTACTCTAAGCTCAATATGTTCGGGATTTTCAGAGTACAACGGGATGACAAATAAAATCGGGATTGTCGGATTCTGTGTAGTTTGGTTGGGGTTGCGAGTGTTTACACAACCAAGGAAATAAAATTCTTCTGTTTCGATTCCGGAAGTCCGCGGCTCAATCTTCTGCTTCTCCGTTGTCGGAATCGAAGAGACAAGAAAAACACAAGATTTTACTTTAATTCAATATTTAAACAAATCAACACATGCATTGTTGAAAATTACATTTCTGTTAAGAATTCTTCAACAAATTAGAAAATAAACGATTAAACTAATAAAAGTAAATTTATAGACCAACTGGAAGAGTTGGCTAAAATTGTACCGAAATGTCCACAGAAAATCTGTTCATCGTAACAACGGAAGCCTTGAACTGGACTTTAGCGCGTGCAATGTGCGTCGTACTTTAAGCATAAAGAACCGTTACTTCTTTTATGCCAATGCGCCCAGTAAATAACAAACAACCGACAGCGGATGTGGATTTAACTTATGAAACACAATAAAGTAACGCAACACACGTACATCCAATTGTCTTATACTTATATCAAAATCGAAACAGCTGTCTTGGTAGCGCGTGGGAAGAAGTACTCCATACATTTCAGAGTATGAATGCTGCGAAATACTATTTCTGTCAAACGCAGCCCGTCGAGAAAGTGACATAAAATGACATGAAATCGAAGAAAATTGAAGGTGAAATTGACGTTGAGTTCTCAGACCTTCTATGACTCAGACATAGTATAAATTCAGGAGTGATCTAAACATGGCCAGGGTTACAAGTACTAATCAATTATTAAACCTTAACCCCTCCGTTTTTCAGCTATACGTTGTGACACGATGAATACACCATTCCCAATGGTACAAATGCCTTAAGACGCCTTACGCGTGTGTGCAATGAAATATTTATTTGACTCCTGCTGGTCACAGACTAGAAATATCGGTGTTCATATTTCGAAAATGGTGGACTCGTAATTCGACATAAATTCATCTGTCCGAAGTCCTGGAGTGATGAGATATCATATATTCTGCAATTGAACAAACGGTGAAGCTATTCCATTCAATCACAAAGTGAAACTATACTGATGTAAGAAACAGTTTTGACATTATTTTTTCCCATGAAAAATAATCACATCGAAAAGAAAAGAAATATTCTGAAAAATCGATAAAATTCGAAAAATTCAGGTTAGTTTAATTTAAAACTTTCTTGCCCACCCGCACTGACACTCGTATCCTTCACCACATCCCGGATACAATAATAATAAAATTATACTTGATTCCATTGAGTATGAGCAAATGTTATACAATTAACAAGGCTCATGATAATTGGGTTGATAGATTCGCCACCAATCTAATTTAACCGGAAACTAGAACAGCTAGTAAACATATCTCGAAAACCATTCTCTATACCTATACTATTCATTACAAATTCGAATGCGTTTGAAAGGTCACGGTTTATTCATAAACGTTAATAACAGAGTTGACCATCCAATTAAACACTTCTTCGTGTTCTGACTCTGACAATAATTTATTAACTGATTACAAGATTCTGGTAACCCTTACTTCACGCCAATCACTTTTCCCAAAAAAATTTAAAGCTCGACCACACATTACTACAAAAATCAATATTGGTACGTTCGCAGGAGCAAGGAATCAAATTCATAACCTCAATTTATTTTCAGTACATCATGACAAAACTATTTAAATCCACATACGAAATCGTTTACCGTAATGCTAAGACTTCAACTTCCACAACGGTTGCAAAGTGAAACACGTCATTCAATGCAAAATATAATTCACTCGCCTCACGACAAATGGGTTGTAAAAAACTCATAGTTGTGACTACATAGGTTTCAAAGCTAGGAACTGAATCTAAAACGTGAGCTCTGATTTTCATTACAACTTCAACTTAACTCGTTTCAGCTTTAATATTATTATGAGTTGTTAAATTGTTGCACAAAAGTATTCGTGAGGTTCAATTCGACAAAAAATTTAGCTACCCACGCGCTCGCTGAGAAAACATTTGTGTACACAGCTCAAAGCACTAATTATTTACCAAATGCACTTTATGAAAAGTAATAAAATCTGACTTTATTTCAGCAAACTGTTCACTCGGCTTAAGTGTTTCATTTTGATAAGCCAGCACTCAAATTCTTACCACCAACGTATATATGATCTAGAATTGGAAAGGAAAACCAGGTTATGGTGTGTACAAACGAATAAACTGGTGAAGAGACTTATACCATTAATTCTTAACCTGGAGGTGTAATTCGTTTATTTCGTGAGAAGTTAGCGAAGAGGACTAAACTTACAAATAAAACTGCAACTGTGTAACCTTCACGATAACTGAACACGTGCAACCTGAAATTAATTTGAAGCTAGCAGAATAGCGGAAAAGAGTTTATAAACATTTTAAGCACTATTTTACTTAATTCATTTCAGACGGTAAGTATTTCGAAACAACGTTAAAAATCTTAGTTACAGAAATAGTAGTATAGAACAGCGGTCATATCAGCATTGTGAAAGCTGGCACATAAAAGTTCAAAATGAGTTCAAACCCTCAATTCGTGATTTCTAAAAGTTAATGTTATTTATTTTTGTTATCCACAATATTAAGGTTAAATGGTGATTGTGTACAGATTTGATTAGGTAAGATGATGTCTATTGTATTTTAACATTTTCATTCTCTGTTATTCCTTATTTGTTATCAAACGTGGTCCTCTTGTTTACAACAGTTTATTCTGAAAAGATTGACCAAATAAAAAAAGCCTTTATCTATCTATTTATCTATGACTTGTCTATGACCAGAGATGGGAAATATAATTCGCTTTCATGTCAGAAAGTAAACAGAAAACGATATGAAAGAATTAAATGGTCGCATGTTGAAATCAGTATAAAACCGGAAAATACTACAAATTCCAGTATCAATTTTCGAGTTCGGACATCAGACATTAATGAAATTAAGGTAGAAGGGGAGGCTGCATGCACAAGGATGATTCTGAAGATATATCTGACCAAGAAGTTTCAACCGTTTGTTTTAAGTAAGGAGAGTCGGTAACTAGTAAACAACCGGAAATAGCCTTTTTTTCTTGCCTGGTCGCGCATCCCATGCCAATGTGGTTTTGCGACCAGGGTTATTTTTGCATAAGACATTTTGGAATTTAACGTTGTCGGGTGGATACCCGCCATGTTTGTGGGATGTTTGCGACGGCCATTGATCTGCAGTTAATGTCGAAGTCATATAGACATTGCCTTTTTTGAGCTTTTTTGCACTTTTTTGTTTGTTTGGACTTACCAGCTCTCTTTACTACCCGTCCACCCTCTTTGTATCTGACAATACACGATTCCCTCGGTTTCGCGGTTTCCATGCGAATTTAGGAAGTAAGTCTCGAATCTGCCTCCCGTTGGTTACGTTTACTCCCGAAATCCGATAATTAGAGTTCTCAGAAATAATAGGACCTTTTCTACTGACTCCATCTCTACGTAATCTGATTCGGATCGTATTTCTTTCCAGCTTAGAGCCGCCAACACGAGCAAACGTTCAGCATTTCAGTGCATATTTTAGATTTGGGTCGAGAAGAGAACTAGGTACATAAATTCTGGTCATCCCACCGATGCTTTCGGCACTCTGTTCGTAATCGTAATTACCAACTTCAGTTTAGATATTACAATAAACATTGTTCAACAGGGTAGATGGTCATTGTATAAATAAGATATTTAGAGGAAATGTGCCAACACACTCGCCACAGGAAAATCTCTTTAGGAAGTTAGTCGTGGTGATACATTTCTGTAAATAATCACGTTTTGTTACTCGTTACTGCACTTTTTGTATGGAAAAAAAATTAATTTTACTTTGAATGACTGAAAGCATCGGGAACGGTTTTAGTAGGGATTGTAGACCTATATACTGGGATATGCCATTAGAAAAAAAAGACACGGACCATTGAGTAACCTGGATTTGGACCTTGAACATCTGTACTTGAACTTTTTCCCTACGTTAACGTGCTGGACTAGCTGGGATGGATCTGAAATAAAACTCGGCACTACGAGGGTTGTCCGAAAAGTCCTGTGGATGAGGCAGTTAGAGACGTTTTATAAATCTGAAAAAAATCCCACT
>JAQGCA010000184.1:0-38761 GCA_034698945.1 Protaphorura quadriocellata | reverse complement strand
TTGATTATTTCTTAGGGAAATCAGATGTGTTTTGAGTGAATCTTTGAAACTGATAACCCCAAATTTATGCGCTTTGATGTGGTTAGGTAGCGCATGCATGGAGGTTCATAAACATTACTGCCTTCTAAGAACCACAATTATGCGATGCAATTTATGCGAAAAAAGTGGGAGTTCTACGTAAAATCATCTACCGGTGACTCAATTCAGCTCCAGAATTACTTCCGTCATTTCCGAAATCTTTACTAAATCTCAATGCTTTTGACAATTTTTTTTTAGAACCCACCATAGCCACCCGTGCAGAAAAATAAATTAAACATATTTATTATTCATATGGTTGGATATTTTTGACAAAATATCCAACCATGTTTACTACAAGAGAAATATAGTAAACCAGCCTTGTAAAACTGACTCAATATTCCATCGTAAATTAAAAAAAAACTCTCCGTTGGTCACCCAAGATTCCACAAACAGGGTGGCTGGATGGCAATAAATACTTAATACATATCTACAAGGTACAGTACGCAAAATAAATCATAAACCTCCATGCAGTATTGGACCTCACATCCTGAGATGCCTTGTCCATTCTATTACATTTTATCCACCAAATAAAAGGAACCAAGTCCAGTAAAGTATAAGATGTCCCGAACGTGATGCCCGACCTATCGATCTGTCCTTCTGCTATGTCATTCAAGTAAACAAAGAATTTGAACATTTTGAACACGAACCACCTACAACTGAGGAGACCTCAAAATTTGAGCACGCAAACAGGTAAGGCAATGGAGCAAGAAAGAAGATATGGACAGATCTGAGTTCACTTTCCTTCCTTCTGGTCTGATTGTTCCCTGTACTCTGTCCGTGTACTCTTCTAAATTGATGAAAAAAAGATCAGAGCTGGAGTTAGAACCACCATTACCACCTGTCCCTTTTTCTGCACGGGTTTTCATCCCACGACGATTGTTACGGCTGCTGCTGGTCGAAAACTTAAATCCTTAGCATTAGAATGAAATGAGACCAGGTGTTCTTCGGGTTTCCCTTCCTTCCTACCTTTCATTCTAAGGATTCAGATCTGCTCAAGAACCTTTTTTCCATTTATTTCCTATCAACTATGAAACTGAGGATTCAGTCCGGCTGCTACCACTAACCCACACAGACCAATACTTTAAGGGACCCCTAGGATTACTCCTTGAATTTTGTGACCGCCTGCCGTATGTCAAATTGTAAATCCTGAACAAGGGTCTCCCTCACTAATTGTAAGTTCGTCTTCACCGTCAGCCTCCTAACCTAGCCGAAAACACCCACGTGCCTTCGGTGCCTTATTCGAAGAAAAATAAATCTTATAATATTGTTCCAAAGGGCACACGCCAGAATACAAACTAAAAATGTTCCGGGTTCAACAATAACCTACCCCGCACCATTCCGAACAATCGTCAGTCTAGGTCTAGGTGTCGAAGGTATCACATAGAAGTGACTTTTCGGGAATATTTCAAGCTCCGTTTTTAAAGAAATTGTATCAACATGGGTGTTCACTATGGAAAAATTTCTAAAGTTTTTGTAGTCCTACTTACGATTAGTCAAATCAATTCCTTTCGATTGAAAGAGTCAATGAATGGAGATGATGATTATGCAGCATCTTGGGAAAACCTTGAAAATAAATTGAATTCGATTGAAAATAATGAGAAAAAACTACTGGAGAGTTTGCTCCACGGAGAAAGGACAAGAAAGGAAGTAAAAGAAGAAAGTTTTTCTGGAGCAAGTGAAGGCTTGAAGGTTGAGCTTAATGCTAATGTGAATGAGGTGACAGAACGGATCCCTAGAGATTCATCTGAGCAAGAAGGAGCAGAGAGAGCCATTCAAAAACTTGTAGAGAATTCAAAAAGAATGGAGTCAATGGTTATTATGTTGGCAGATTTAAAGAATGTACTCTCACAGGCTGTGATCGTTCAAGAGAGTCAAATGGCTCTACGAACTGAAGTCATTGAGCTTCGAGATGAAATTGAGTACCTGAGGTGAGTCCATCTTCTCACGCAAATAGACGTATATATTTAGTAATTCATTCATAAGCTCACCGTACAATGTAAAATTATGTAGATTAGGTATTCTGATCTAGATTGTAGAATCACAAATTCAAGGTCACAGATATCAAGTCACGCTCTGAAATAAGCCATGCTGAAGTAAACCAAGTCATAACGTTTTCACAGGAAATACTTTTCATGAATGAGATTCGTAAACTGGTGGAGTAGCGCGTCAGCTCCTAAAAAATTCTCTAGACAAAATGTTTTGAGCGTTTGCCAGTTCGGCTGAGGGGAGAAAAAGTACGAACCATCCCATTCTAAATAATTTATAACGGTGATGCGAAGTTTATCCAAATATTAATTTCCGGTGATAAGCACGAAGTCTTCCGGCACTTTTAAATTTAATTAATTAATTAATTAATAATACAAATTCTAGAGAACTAATTGTTTTTAATATTGGGGTTGTTTCACGCAGGCAAGAAATCAGAAAAATGAAGAGCGAGCAAGCAGCAGCCGAAGGAAGTGTGGAAGGGAGTCCAAAATTAGAAAACAGAATTCATAATGATGAGGTAAATACGACGAACGTGCCCTTTTCTTGAAACTAATTTCAGACTGTCTCTCAACTACTTTCTCTGGCACGGCTTTCATAATTATATTCTGGCGTTCTCCAGCAACCTCCAGGCTTTTTCTCTGACCCAAGTTTCTGCCCTTTTTGTTCATTATAAGAACTACGAACTATCTCATGCGGTCGTTCATTTAGAACTAGAACTCAGTCCTTGAGTGCACGACCGCCTGGCCTAACCTTTTGGGTCCTTAGTCACGGAGTGCAATGATTAGATTTATTCATGTAAAATACGCCCCATTTAATAAGGTCTTTCAGATTTATGTGGAAAAGATAATTGCCATCTCCACATATAAATCCTACATCATTGTGAACATTCAGACGTTAACAAGGAAACCATTTCTCAAGTGAAGATTAAATTGATTTGAAATAAAAAGATCTCAATAATTGACACTAGACGTACAGAGAACGATTACTTACAAACGTAAGCACAAGTCACTTCTCGGTGTGCATGTATGTATAATTTTGTTCGCTGCCAGAAATCTTTCTGACCGTCCGGACTGCTGATATCTCAGTATTGACGAGTCACAAAAATAATCAAGAACACTTTTCCCTGATTTCAGTTTTACACATAACGGGTTTCCTTGTGAGACATTTCGTTTCCTTTCTCCACGGTGAAAGTCTCCCACACAAAATTTGTGCTTACAAAGCAAGTTGGAAGGAAATGGTTGAAATTAAATTTAGACTGCCAAATGCTATATTCCAAAATGCCCCGTCTGTTCTGACTGGGGCACTTAGGAATGCATTCTCTCTCATTCTCATTCCGATTTACGTAAACATTACGTACGGTACGTAAGTCTTTGAGACGCACGACTTCCACGACTACGACATGAGATTTTCAGAGACTTTCATTTCTTTCTTTTTCTGTAGACAACGCTCGAGTGGTTAAAAGAATCTGTGAAGGAATTACGTCATGAAATGGTTGAAGTTTCTTCATCTATAAATGTGACTGGACTCCTTCACATGAAACAAGTTTGGGACAAGGAAGGACAGAGAGTGAACAAAGACTTTCAAACCATTCAAAAGAAAATTGAAGGACTAGCCGTTGGACAAGCACAGAATTCTGAGGCAATTCTGGAAGTCAAGGGAGACATAGCAGATCTGAGGACTTGGCAAGCCAAAATGGGCCAAAAATTCATTCAAGACCAAACTCGTCTTGTCACTACGACGACTTCTGCTACAATGAATCATGTGAGTGAATTATTGATAGACAGGCCAAGCGGACAGACAGATTTCTCAAGAAAATCTTAAAATCACAGTACTTGGTGGTCCGTAACGTTTGCTCCATTTATAACCAACGTGAAATGGGCATATACATTTCATAGAGCATTTTATGTGAAGTCCAAAATATCTCAATCTCTACAATCGCATGAGTGGTTCTGTGCCCATTCATTTTTAAGTAAAATTAATTGAAGAAGAAAAGTTTCCTATGCGCGCTACCCTGCACATCGGATTTAAGAGGTGCTAAAGATCTTGCATAAAATAACGACACAATGTATCACCAACTTCAAGTTGAAGGTTATTTATTACAAATGAGTTCAACGAGAAAATAATGATCCCCTGGATGACTACGAGGAGACACTACCTGTTGTTATGAACCTCCCTGTAACCCTGAACGTAAATAAACTTAGAATTCTGTTCTATTAATACAGAGTGAGATTGAGAGCGGCTCAGGAGGAGATCTAACCAGAAAACAATCCCTGGAGTTGCTAGCCCTCGCTCAACTGGAGAATTCTGAGACAGGTATTTAAATATTGAAAACATTTTAACTGAGAGTGAGTGGATTTGAAGTGATTTGACCCAGATAAGGAACAGAGCAAAGTGAAAGGTCGATAAATGGAAGGATTACATTTATATGTGTTTATGTGCAGATGTGGAGTCGGAGCACCCAAGTCGTCATAGCGGTGGGAAGAGAAAGTTGAGAAAGGAAATGAAGACAATGGAGAGAATGATAATGGGAGTGGTCCATGAGCAAAGTTTCCTTCACAAAAGACTCAGTAAACTGGAAATGAAGGAGAATCTTAATAAGATGTCTCAAGTTGGTAAAACTCAAAATACCCGCAAGGATTTTCCATCTGAAGAAGATGAAAATGAGATTCTAAGTCAGGACGAGACACTTGAGAAAGTAAAGAATTTACGGCAGCACAAATCGGTTGAGAATTATTCGGCCTCAACATTATTTCGTCTTTCTTCTTTGGAACGTTCGATCGCTGACTATTCTAATACACTTGAGAGCGTGGACTCCAAAGTTTCAGCATTGAATGAGTTGAAGAATTCAAATACTCAACTCTTTACTGCCTTGGAAGGACTCGAGGCAAAATATGATGAAAGACTTGGAGACATACATTCTAACATGGCAAAAATAGAAGCATCCGTCAGCTCTGAATCTGTCACGACAGCAGAATGCATGGAACAACAGGTAACTAACTTTTACACATCCATCACGCAGAAAGTTGGTCTTTAGAGCGAGGTGGTCCGTTTTTGAAGTCGTTTTCTCTTTTCAACCTTTAAGGATACGTTACGATCCAAGTTTCATAAAGTTTTAAATTAAACAAACCCGTCAATCGGCATTCGTCGGTGAGGCTGAGGGAAGCTTTAGATTTGCGGACTGATTTTATCATTTTGAAGTAAACTAACATGTTTCGATTTGACTTTTCGACCTGCACAGAAATATCAATCTGGAGTTATGCAAAGTATACGGAAAGACGTGGATCGAATCAAAGAACGCGCACAGAGCAATTCCATGAGGGTCGCCTATGTTCAAAGTCAAATGGTTACTTGGGGAATTAAGACCTGTGTTGATGAAAGCTCAGAATCCATTCAGAACATTAAAATTGCGGCACTTGAGGCAAAACTGAGCTCAGAAAGTTCGAGCACTTAGCTCTATACTCCATCAAGAATATGCAAAACCAAAGTGAACAGAAAATTCTACGACCTGATTTTTATAATTTAATTTACAGAAAAGTGTCTCGTTACGACACCCAGTAATAGATTAGCACTTCTTCGTCTCATCTTTCCCCTTTGTTAATAAATTATCGTTCGAGTTGAATTTGTCACAATTTATATTAATTTTTAACCTATTTTTATAATGATGAGTAAAAGTTACCAGTGAAAGTCATTTTTGTAAAGGAAATTGAGAGTGCGAGCGATTGAATATTTATACATAGAACAGTTCGGCAGATCTAGTCATTGTTAAATTTAACTGTACAAATGCGGGTTGTTTCAATAAAGCCAATTAATTCTGAATATCACCTGAGTTTCCCTTATTTCGGCGATGACGTCAGGAAGCGGAGAATCCGTGTCACCATAGAATTCCACTTTTACACTTGCTTTCACCAGGAGAAAATCCAATAAAATTACCACAATGAATTAAAACCTTGGCGACGATTATGACAGTACTAATTCTGGAATACGGACTGAATTCCAGTCTGCCTTATGCATCCCATGTTTAACATTTATTTGTTTTTCTTTCTTCGTCCTTGGCAACGAACCCGGTGAAAGCAGTACAGCGTTGCATGACATGGCCAGAATGTTAAGTTCCCGGAACACAGACACGCGTACGTAAGTACTCAGAATTCGGATTCGGATTGAACGTCAACTTGTCCAGACTAATAATATCTCCCAGTAAGTAATTACTAATTGTTTGTGAGTGCAAAGGACAGCTCCAACAAATATTTTTTACTCAACATAACATAAAAGTACAGTATTACAGGTATTATTTTAGGCAAGGATCAGAATTATACAGGTATAAGGTGACATTTACGAAATGACCATGACCTTGTCTCATAAAATTACAAACTATGTACAATTTTGACTTTTCTTCGGACGCTCTTTCACGTAGAATGTAATTTGTCGAATCATGTACGGTTTTAATATTTCTCTATTTAATTATGTTAAAAAGTGATCTTATTTCCAGTCACACTCTCATCACAGGACTAGTAGGACTTTCGTAAACGTTACTAATTAAGGTTAAGACTAGAGAATTTGGTAGATGATTCTTTCTACAATGAATACAATGACAGGAAGTACACGGATGTTTTTTTTTTAGTATACACGTTACATAATGTATGTTACGAAGAAAATTACATACAACACCGAATAAAATATATGTATTTTCCTATCGACACCCTACATTAAATGATCATTTCGATTTAATTTTAATTATTCATAATCTGATTTCATATCATATTTAGGTAATTGTAGAGGCAAGCATAAATATAACGTATAATTTTAATTTTCTTATCAAGCATTGATGTTACCTTAATTATATAGTAGGATATTATATTATTCTAATATGTAAGTGTAAAGATTTTTCAAAGATAGATTGGTGCAGTTGTTAATATATGTGGTTACTTGTTTTGGAATATTACACCGACTTGTACTCTAATCCCCTTTCAGTCAGTATTTTTAATTTAGAGCCTGCTCAACTAATTAGTCAATTTCTTCCTTAGTTTTAGTATAGCCGAATAATAGTTCTTTGATGTCAGGTGCTTTTGTGTGCTCGTAAAAGTGGATTAAAAGTGTGAAAGTTGAGAGAATAGACTTATTCGAATCAATTAAAGAGAATGGACTTAGTCCACATTTACACATAAAACGGGCATTAATTAATGGAAATTAAAACACTGCGTTATGAATAATATGAATGTATATATGTACTTATATAATAATGTATGATTAGCACCAGTTCTTGTCGACTCATTTGCGGCACCTTGAAAAATGATTCAGGTAACGCCGTAGCGTAGCTCTCTCCATTTTCGACTAGAATTAAGGAAAGTAATTCATAATAAAAATGTAGAATTCGTAAGCCCAACAATTTTCCAAAGTAGAGCACACCCAACTTACGAGGAAAAACAAATTGATAAATTGACGAGTGAGTAAAACGCATTAAAAACCAAACAGAATTTCCGGCAAACAAAGTAAATAATACAAGGTCTGATAAAAGTACACGTAATAGGTAAGTACGGGAAAAGAAAAAAAACGACGACACGTCATTCACGAATGTGGTTTTGAAAATAAAAGAACACGTAATTGCGTTGACTAGATTAACTCATAATGTACGACATGAATGTACAATTGTATAAATTCATTACATGTAACAAACAAACACGTACGGACGTAATTACATGTAAAAACAAACAAAAAAACGATTATGGAATGTACAACGTAAATGTAATGCAATTTCAAAAAAAGAATATTAACAAAAAAATAGATTTCTTGCGAATTGAAAATTGCGAATAATTAAAAAGAGCTGGACTTCCTGTTCTGTAGATTATGTATAATCAGGTTACTCAGCACTGGGATGGTCTTCTGTTTTAGCAGCAGGTTGGGGCGTGGCTGGAGTCGGTTCGTCTTGAAACAATGGATTCTTAACTTCCATGTCACCGGCCTGTACAGCACAACAAAGGAGAGACAATTTTAATAGCGTGTTCCACATAAATTAAGGGGTATCTGTTACGTACCGGAGCAAGCCCTGGACATTCATAGACAGTGTAGTCTCCTTCCTCATCATCCTCTTCACTCTCGACATCTGATCCCCCAGAACCTGGACGATCTCCTTGGAGAGTTGATTTTTGTAAAGCCGCCATCTGCTGTTTCTGATGTTGATAGTGATACATATGAGCGGACTGTGCTAATTTTCTGTCACCCCCACTTGGACTGGGACTTACATCTTTGCTGGGACCCGTTACTCCATATGCAGGGTAATCCACCTCAGCCGCAGCCTTTACCCTCTCGTTAATCCTAATTAAATCAATTAATTGAAACATTTAATTTAATTAACCACGAAAACTTATTAATATTATGTTGAGAAAATGATACTAAAACGCACCTGTACCAACAGATTCCAGCGGCAACTATTGCAATAACCCCGGCAGCACTTCCTCCAGCAATCAACGCTTAAATGAATAAATTCAAAACAATTACAGTCAAAAATTGTCAAATCTTCCAAGTATTGACATTGCGGAACACCTTACCAATATAATAAAATGAAAATGGGGATTGTCCATTGGCCAAATGAGTTACAGATGGATCACCGGGATGATCAGCAGCGTTAGATGATGCCAATATGTTACTATGTTGTGGATCCAATTCGGTTCCTAAATCAGCTCCATCCATTTCCAAAGATTCTTGTTCTGGTTGACTTTTCTTCATGTGAGGTGCATGGTCAACAGCGAATGGGTCCTCGGCTACAGGAGGATTGGCAGGATGACCAAGGATGTCATTTGGCATTTGGTTCAAGTCTTCTGGTTCATATTCCCTCACATTCTTATTTTGATCTGACTTGATATTCACATTTTGTGAAGAGCTTGAGTAATAATTTGGAAATTGCTCAGCCGGAATGAAAAATCTCACATCATCAGGAGTGTATCCAAATTGACGAGGTAAATTTTCCAAAGCCGCTTTGCTCAAAGGTTCCGGCTCTTGGGGATGATGTGGTCCACGCAAATAATCCAATTGTGAAATATCAAAATTTGAAAATACTTCTTTGTTGAATAGATCTGGCCGGCTGGCTGCGGCCAAGGAAGCCAATTTGTCAATCAAAGCTTCTTCATCCTCGTCTGTATGAAATGACATGACAATTCTCTTACGTTTGACATCAACAATCGATCGATAACAGGAGAAAGTGAGGGAGAAAGTAATTCCAATTTCTATTGCTTTCTCCCAGAAGAAATGCAGTGAAGTACTTCCCACTGACCTCCAAGTTTACTAAAAGACGCTGGTATTTCCCGAAAGGTCTAATAACAATGAACCTTCAGACAAGTCTAGCAAAGATCACCTAGTCAATAATATATGTGTTTTCTATTCCTAACTGCCCGGTGGTTTTAAAAAAGATAAGTCTCACTATAAAATTCTAAGTCCTTTCTCCTGATTGTCGGAAGAAAGTACCACTGCCCAAAATTCCCTTTATTAAGAGCAGTAATTCTTATCCCGAAAAATTACACAGAAATAACCCAAAATATGGGCCCACCTGGCTATTAAGACCAGTAGAGAAGATGACAGCGGTAGAAAAGTCTTACTGTTAGTATTCCTGTTATGATTGCTTTATGTGGAATGCTCTAAGGAAGGACTGGGAGCGCTGTCTACGCTGATGTGTTTTGACCCACAAGGGGAAAATAACAGTCAAGTACTATATCTAACAAGACCACCCATAAATTCGACTAGTTTTCTCTCCCTGGTAGTCTTAGCACAAAAGTCTCACAAAAGCATTCCGAGTTTTAGAGAGAAAGCAATTTCAGTTGTCTTCTCTCGATTGTTGGGAGAAACAGGAAATGCGATAGTTTTGTTCCCGATTTGTATTCAGAAGCATTTATTGTTGTTTGTTCCAGTCTTGTTTTGAAGAATGTAATTTTTCGGTCATGATAAAGAAAAAATTCCAGTCACGTCGGACGACGGATTAAGGAGAACAAGACAGTCAGTGCGAGACATTTTAACACGTACAAAGTTGTACACGATTATGGTTCGTGAAAACATGCCTGGAATTCTCCATAAACGATGTTGAAAAAAGGACGAACAAACCTGGATAAATGTGAGGTGCAGATTGTGTTAGAACAGCTCTGAGTAAAAGAAGAACGCCAAAGCCAAGAGATGACAAAGACATTCTCTTCCAACTGACTCCGGCCTTGACGGGGGACTCCAAAAAATGAAAATTTTAAGAATCAAAAACCCCAAATAATCCAAGACAGACACAGAACGGAGTGACGGTGACCATGATTTCCAACTGAGCTAAGATTTAAGAGAACAAAGATTCAGAATCCCGTCGTCAACCCGAACGGCGTTCACCGGAGTTGAAGTTGAAAGTCTAAACGAAATATTAAATACGAGAAAAGAGTTCCTTATGTTCTTCTCTCTCCTCTCCTCCGTCCTCAATCAATAAAATCGGACGTACTGAGCAGGCGGAAACATTTTTCCCAGCCAGTCTTTGCGTCACAGTCACTACAAGTATCTTCACTTCTGGAGTCTATCACGAAACATTGTACATTAGCTGGAAAACTCTCCAGTACGCAACTACCATTTGTGGTCACAATCTCACAATCAACTTTTCAGCCTACTCTCAAGCTAGAGCTGGAAATACCATGGAATATGAACATAGAATAAACTTCATTGAAATGTCTCCAACCGCAATCGCTAGCAAATAAGAAAAATAAAGGGCAAGTGTAATGTGAGCTAGCTGGGTACGCAACACTTGCGAATATACGACATTGTCCTCCCCGACTATTAATTCCCATCTTCAACTCAACCAACCATCTCATTCGATAGCCCACTAAATTCGATATTAATCTCCACCAACATCTGTCACCGTCATTATAAGTACTTACAGTTACAGAGTGTCCCAATCATTTTTACTAGCAATCAAATTGTTCATAAATCTAAGGAGACATCATGGTGAAATACCACATTCATGAACTTCACCCTTCAAATAAAACATAAAAAACAAAATAGCTAGGAGATGATAACATACACAAGGAATTCCCTACGCAGTCTAAACCTTCAGCCACCATGTTATTTATACGAATGAATATAAACTGTGTGAGGTATTATTCTCTCAATTGATTACAATCCTTTACTCAAGTACTTTAATGTATTTATTATTTTGATGGAGGTATTTATTTATTTATATATGACAAGGACAAAAAACTACTACACTAATTAATTTACCGTCGTAAAAGTCTTGAGAGTATTCCTCTGGCCCAATTGGTATAATATAGTCCATTAGGTCCATTATTCTCACAAACACAACCGAACAGTTTTATACCATTTACGTCCTTTCATTCACTGCACTTGGACGCCCGTTACTTAAAAATTCAAGCTTATTGTGTAAAAACTGTACAGGTTAAAATATTGCCGTCTAAAACCATTTTGCCATATTATTCACATAATTAAACTAATTATTTACAAGTTCTTTGAATTTGATTGATTTGAAAATGTGCAGGAATTGTCGAAATGATATTTGAACTAATTAAGTCTCACACATTCAAATTATAAAATTAATAATTGCATTCAACTGTTAACTTAATATTTGCAATAGAACTGTCATTCTGTACGTATGTACATGTATTCGCATTCGGCCTGACACTGTCTTACTTGTTCAGGCAATAAGATATAGTCATAAACGGTAATTAATTTATTTCTATTAAAAATGTATGCACTAAGGCTAATGAACTATGACGAGTAAGTAGTTATGGTATTTAAAAATTAGATGGCGTTAAGTCGTTAAGTAAAATAATTGAAAGAGCTGTTGAGTCGTACAAAGGACTATTTCTTGGCTCCATGATTTCAATTAAGGCTCTCGCACTATTCTAAAATCTAGAAATAGTAACAGTTATACGCACAAACGAGACTACACAGTTAGTTTAAAAAATGGTAAACGTACTACAAATCTACATGTTGTTGAGTGAAACATCCGATATTATAATAAATTCATCAGTATCCCGATTTTACGAAACATGAAATATGTAATAATTAGCACACTAGAAAAGAGGTTAAGGGTCAGTAAGTCTGTCTGCTCGCTCCTGCTGCATGTTTTGCAGCAAACAGTAATTTGCAAAAATATGTAGCATTTATACAAAATAGGCACAACTGACATTCATTTAACCGTAACACGTGAGACGATGACGATGACTAACATCAAAAGTCTCTTTCAATTTTGAATTGTCTCAAAACTTCAAGCAACAACACCAGCAAACCGACACTCACAAATCTAACAATTTTTTTAACCTTAACCATACGAATCACGAACGAACGAACAAGTTACAATCTAATAAGGAACTTTGATCCTTTGAGTGCAATTATTTTGTTTTGGGTTACATTTTTGGACAATCTAATGATTTATACCTTGAGAAAAAAAGGCAACTTTCACCTCATTATCTTTTGGAAGAAGCTAAGAGCTTGGAGTGAAAACTCTGAGAGATTAATTCCCATCCAGCAGCAGCAATCCCTTTCCATGTTGAAACTCATTAAGCGCAAAAAAAAATTTCCTTTTCAAAAAATTGGATAGATCAGCCAATTTTTTAAATTTAATCGGTCTGAGTAGTAGTTCACTTGCATGAGCTCTCTATTTGATTCGAAATTCGAAAATAAATTTTTTCAGTACGTCCGCTAAAAATGGTACGAATTGAGTTGAGTTGTAAAAATTTAAATGTTACGTGATAAAATTTGTTCCGGTGCGTGCAGTCAAAAATTCTGAACGGTTTTTCTTATGCAAATGCAATATAAAATTCAGCCTCCACGGAGAAAGTGAAAAAATAAAATCGTCCACCCCAGATGTAGCAAATCCGTCAGTGAGAGAGGAGTGATAATTATAATGATCCATCACTCAACCATCTTACAAAACTTAACACAATAAACAGGTACTGAATCTTCAATTGCGTATTGTCCTATCATTAATAAGAGAAATACAAGAGCAACAATAAAAATCTCCTGTTCGTTTTCTTTTGGTGTTATCGTTGAGCAAGGAATTTGGTTTTAGTTAAAAAGCAATCAATGCGGACACTAAAAGGTCATAACCTTTCTGCTGTATGTATTCTGACGTTCACCTATCCTTAAATTCATACAAACTACGAAGTACAGTCAATTAAATAAAAAGATAGGGAGTAAGATTGTTTGTAAAATATGACGAGCCCTCCCTCAAAATTAAGTTAGATTAATTAAAAATCACTTAGCCAGCGTCTAGCAGTTTCACTAATATAATGTTATTCGGACGTAAGATGTAGGAACAAAGCCTTCTTCTATAGAATTTTGTCGTCGAACTCTTGTCCAACCATCCCCTTGATCCAACTCTACTACGTGCAGTTGTTCATGGTCTGCCATTGGAATACTCCCTGTAAAAAGTAATTAATAAATTGTTAATTTAGTGTTGAATGTTGGTTGAATGGAAGGTTTTTATTTTTTGGGACTAAACTAATGGCAACACCCATCGCTTGTTGGCTGACTTAGCCCCCGTCAAATCTGTTAGTGATTGGGATTTTTCACGAATTGCTTAGCAGTAGCCTCAACTTTATTTCCATATTACTTGTTCATTGTCATTGCCGTTAAACCTGCACCAAGTCAGAATCAGAATTTGAAATCAAATCAAGTTTCTCAAATGCTCTGACGACAAAATGCATGTATCATTCTTCTACTGTGAGACGCATAAAGTAGAGTCAGCGCGAAAGTACGCGGAGGATTTAAACCTCAATCGCATCAACCATTGTCTTCCTTCCTCACACTACTGACTCAACCAGTCACAGACACACATGGACAGTCTACTCCGTTCCACCACCAACAACAATAACAATGGACAGCAATAAGGGTCCACGGTTTGTTTTGTCCACGAAAGGAGCTGTAAAGAGGACTTTGGAGCCGCCGAGGGATCTAACCGGTGAAAAAATTACCCACGTGTCAGTGACAGTCCGTTACAAGGATTCCCAGGATCACAGCCAGGAAGTGGAACTGGAGGAAATTGATACGAAGGTAAGGAAATGTTCTGATTAGTTTGCTTTAGTGGGTTTAAGTGTGTTTTCGTGTTAATCAGAACAAAGTTTTTGAATTACGATTTTGATTTCAACCCATTGTTTTCTCTAGTATCAAAAACCAGTCCGCATAGATAAGGGTGTTTACGAGGTCATTACGACAGAGGATAAGAACATTGAATGGGCCAATCCATCAAGAATGATTGAGGGTGGACGAAGGAAAGGAAGAACTGAAAAAAATTATCCCCGGTAACTTTTGCAATAATTTTTTTTGTACCAATCCTACTCAGGTCAAGTGTTGACGAGTTCCAATTTCCCAGGGCAAGTAAATATACCCTCTAATAGGGGTTATATTAATAATATATGGTTGGAGTAAGGCAGACGGTGCGCACGAAAAGGACCCTGGACAGTTCTTACGGGCGGCTGGGTCCCGTCTGTCCAATTTTCATGCTGTGGTTTATTTCTTCGTTACTTGGGGTACAAGAATCAAACTTACCTCTTTGAAACACAAATATTCTGGATTTTGTGCCCAAGAAAGAAATTCGAAAATTTGACCTCAACGTAACGAAGAAATAAACCACGGCATGAAAATTGGACAGACGGGGCCCAGCCGCCCATAAGAACTGTCCAGGGTACAATTTTCTATGTTTTTGATTCGTGGATATTATTAGTAATTAGGGGGTATATTTACTTTCCCCTGCACTGCAATTTCCAATCCATACAAAAGTTATCCACGCCACTATATACGATGCGTTACCATGCACTAAAATTTACATTTGTAAACCGGTTCGGACTGTCTAGGGTTAATTAATATTATTAGAATGTGTTCAATTAATTTTAATGTGCGTATAGGTCCGTGGCAATTAGCTTTGAGAAGGACTTTTCTCCCTTCCTTAATAAACCAGTCAATGGATCTCTCGTGAAGGAAGATTGGCCTAACATAATCTAATTGATCAGGGAAGGAGGACCCAGTGGTCGCCTAATTAAACCGGCGGAGTCTGTCTTCGTCAAAACGGGTCCGAAGAAAGGCCAAGTGAAGGTGAAACCAGAATTGGTTGTGAAGATGTACGCTCCGGCTGGTGTGGCTGAAACTCCCTGCTATTACTATTATGAAGATAGGGATCGTTATTTCCCCATCTGTGATGAACCAGGTAAGTTTTATCCATTTCATTCAATTCAATTCAATACAAATTAGCCTTATTAGAGATTTTTTCTAATTATTACGTTCTCTATATTTAGACTGTTTGTCATCCAGTAGTGTGACGTATGATCACAAGAAATGTATTCCCCACCTCGGAGCGTTCGAATTTGCAGCTGTCGAGTTAAGCCACGAATTCAATGGAGTCACAAGCTTTTACTCAATGTGCTTCAAATATAATTTTGAAGAAGGAGCAAGTGACGCTAGAAAAAATCAGCGATTCAAATCAATTTTAGAAATGAATACCATGCCATCAGAGCGGACTCCTATTCAATGGCAGATCTACGTTGCCAAACTTAAATCCCAAGGGATTAATAAAATGCTATACGACACCCGAAAGGAATTTTTCGACAAACCAGAAAATGCTGAGAAGTGCTCAGCGAAATGGAAGGTGAATATCACTTTCCTAGAGAAAAATACGAGTTCTAACTGCTTAATAACGAAAGATTTAAAATTGTTAATTTCTTTTAATTCCAGACCGCTCGTTTATTTGCTAAATTAAATGGGAGTCTGTGGAAAGGAAAGGTTTTCGAGAATTTGAATTCAGCTTTCGCCCTGGCCTATAAGAATGAAGGCGACATGGAGGCTCATCTCCGCAACGAGTACAAAACTATTCTTTCTTGTTCACCTGTGACCCCTGGAAAGTATGAGTTGCCAGCTGAACTAGGTCGAATAGCTACTCCAGACATTAAACCTGATGAAGATGAGTTGACTGTCTACATGCAAGGGAACCATGAAGTGATGAATTCAGGAAAACAAGATAAGACGAGTCCGGGAATCGCATCGGATAAAAGCACACACACAGTCATCCTACCTTATTTCAATGCAGGAGGATTACCTTTGATCGCATATTCTCTTCTGTACTGTAAGAAGGATAAATATCGGATAAGAGACAGAGGAGGTGGTCAACTTCTGCAACTATATTGGGCATTTATATAAACTTAAAAATAAGTTCACCCTGGAGGACTATTTGTGCCTTAATAAGGAAGTTCGGATTGATTTCCTCAAGGAAAACTGGGGTGTGATTCAAGGTTTCTGTCGTTATTTCTTTGGGATGGAAATTGCTATGGCCCCCATTTCATTTTAGTCTTTCTTGACTATTTTTCAAATTATTTGACTTTAGTTATATGTGTTCATTTTATTAGTATTTAAAACGTTTTATGTTCCAATGAATAAAATGTTTACATTTACCTTCTCCATCAGCAAGGGCCTTTGATTTACATATTACCCTCAATAATAAATTGTTTACACTTACCTTCGGATGTGGCTGCAAGTAAACAAATTTTAGAAAAATTAAATTTATGCATAACTTTCAAAGCAATGTGCACTTGAAATGTTAAAAAATGAACACTCACCTTCGAATGGGTACAGAGCTTCGCAAGTCCCAAGAACCGGGAGGGGGTCTTGCTCATAAAACTCATTATTATCCGCATCAATATGCTCAAAATCAGAGTCAGGTAACGACGTGTGTGACGTGCTAATACCAGACTCAGGGCTGTTGGACGACCTAACAGAAAATCTTCATATTAGATGTACGTATGACTTACCAACCTTAATTAGTAAGACGTCATACGAAAAACTGGATAAAACAGAAAGCTCTTGCTTAATTTGAATTAGAAATATGTAGTAAATGCACGGAAATTCTGAGCAGTGTCGAGACCTAAAACTTAAAACATTAGTAAATAAAACAGGACAAATAGTTTTGTAATATTTCTGATTCAACCATATTTTGAGAAAAAGTTAAAATCTACATTTATAACTCCTTGCCACTATTTCCGAGAAAAAGGTCTTACGTCAAGGTATTAGTATTAGACTAACCTTTTCCCATTTTTCGAGACTTTATTGTGGAAAATTGCGCCTTACTCTAAATTAGCCTTTCAAAATTCTATACAATTATATACACTAATTCACCCCATGAGTAATTCAAATAAAAGTACATATTATAATATGGCGTTATTAATTAGTTGAATCAAAATTAAACTCACCCATAGCCAATGGATTGAAGAGGTGTCCCTGGAACGTAGGGTTTATGGTTATTTTGACTCAAGTCTGAAGCACTCCTACTCAACGATTCATCTGATCCACTACTCCGATGTTGTGAATTCCGTACTCCATTCTGACCATTATAATTTTGTTGTGGTTGTGGCATATCTATTTCGCTTAGATATGTCTGATACTTTTGTAACTCTCCCTGAAGCCGTGATAATCTTTGTTGATTCTCACGCAATTGTCCTTCAATGGCCGATGGATCTCCCAATTGTGGGTTTTGTTGGTACACTGACTGCATTTTTATCAGTCCATCCCTTCAAAAAAGAATTAAACATTAACATCTATCAATCCCATAATCCCAAATCTAGAGATATTTAAATTAGAGGGTCAGCAACACCTCATTTTATAACGAACCACCAATGAAAGCAACAAGAAAATAAGAACATTAGCGACGTCGTAGGTACGTTACTACGAGCAACATCTTATCTTAACTATAGACTCCGACTTTTTCTACTGCGCATCGAGCATTCGTGGCGCGTAAAAGTGAGGTCGCGGTTTCGATTCCTACTCGGGGCATCATAATTTTATTTAATTCTTTTTACAAAATAAATTAGCCACAACATATATTAGCTTCACTTCATCTTCGGTTTTCGTAAATGTTTTTCGTAACACCGAAAATTAAAATCCTATTACAAAAATCTGCTCCAAAAAGTGTGACTCGGAGAATTTTAAAATTCAAAAATCTTAGCGGCTGATTAAAGGATAAATATGTCCTTGGAAATAGGAATCTATTGAGTGTCAGGACATTCATAATTAATAAAAAAATATTGAGAGTTTAATGTCCGGATACATTCGTTTCTTGGGCATCGTCACAGAACCCATCTGATCTGATCCGACCGAACTGACAGTGGACTCCGATTCCAACGTACGGCGCTTTACTTCTTAGTCCGTGCTTTCACACAGACGGACATTCATAATTAGTTCGTTACAACAAAAAAAATAACGTTATATTTGTGGTTCGTTCTAGCGAGGAGTAGTTTGACATACTTTGCCGCATTCTCTTGCTGCAATTTGCTCAGAAATTCATCAATTTTCTGTTGAATCCTTTTCCGTCTTTGATTCGGAGGAAGATCACTGTAATCATCTCTCGCTTCACCACCAGCACCCGGCTAAATAAATGAATGGCAAATAGAAATTAACATTCTAATTAAAAGCTTGGGCGAATGTAATTTTTAAGAGAAATAGAAATGTGAAATCAGTTGACTGACCTTAGTATTGCCAAATATGCCAAAAATCCCGGATCTCTTTTTCATCTTTCCAGAGGAGAGAGTTCCCTTGTAAGTGAGACTATGACTGTCAGGCCTTAAGGTATTCATATTATGACCGTTGATGTGTACAGGAGGTGCTTCTCCACATTTAATGGCACTCAAATCTTCAAAGGGAATGTCTTCGGGTGGTTGAAAGCCAGACTTGAATCTTTCAATCACTTGCTGGGAGTCCTGCACACAAATAATAAACAAACAAAAATATTTACATGGCTTCTTGCTGTGCAAAATCCAAACATAAACAAAAATTTGCTGGTTCCAAAATATACATTCCTTCCGTAACACGTAAACGTATTTTAAGCTTACCAGATGATCATCAATCTCATTTCCTGCTCGAAGAATCCCCTCCAGACATGTGTTTACAATTGGGTAAACGTTTTTCTCTGTATCGGTTGCTTGGATCATAAAATGTTTCACGTATTTAATTCTCTTCTCATCCAAATCTTGAAGCCCTTGAAATACGGCTGGCATCATTGCTTTGTAGAAGGCATTTTGTAATTCATTACATTTATCCAACTAGAAGATTCAATCAATCAATCAATCAATCCATTAGAAAAAAGCAATAGTGATTCTCCTTCATTTTCATTTTTAAATTAACGAATTATCAGTTCTGATAATTTTTACCTGATTTGCATATTCCTTTTTACTGTCTTCACATTGTTGGGATTTGTACAAGGATTGAAGCTGGAAGAAATGAGAAATATATATATCAATTTAGTGTTAGTTTGCCAAAATAGAATTGAACAAGAGAGGTCAACTCAGAACTCAATGTCTCAATCACTGAATGACTTGGATTCAAACTGGAGACAGCGCACAATGCTTTGTTTGCTCGAAGTGTCACATTCGTTCTTTGTTCTACTCACTCATTCCAAGTCTTTCTTGGCCCCGACCTGAAACCACTTTTCATTCTGACCGTTTCAACAAATTTTAATTTAAAAAAAGTCACTTTCAAAAGAGTCATTGGGTGATCAAGGGTCAAATGTTGGGACCAAAATCATCTCTTTAGGAGTTCCTGTTGACCTCAACCCTAAGGACATTACTAGCATAATGGCGAGGAGCGGAACAAGACATTGTGTTCGAAATAGAGGTAAAGATTAATTAGAATTTAATTCTAAGAGTGGAATCACGAAACTTATACTGTTGAGTCGAACGTTGTAATGCGTAATGGAGTAATGGGTGCAAATTTTTCCTTCAATTAATTATTACTAAATCAAATTTTGACCTGATGACCTGGAGAGAACGGAATTTCTAGTTTTCGTGAAATTCTGACCCGGGTCAATTATCGATAATATGCATGGAGCTTCACTTTCTTCCGGATAAGAAAATCCAGGAATCGGGAGAAAAGCTGATCCAACTACCATCATACCTACAGTAGTATCATGATGAAGATGATATTGGACGAACGACGAAGGGAAGCAGAGCAAATGGCCAAGAACTTGTACCTTTCACAACAATACTTGGGACTTGGACGGGGTGGACTTAGCAGACCCAGCGTCTGTTAATAATATTCATATTTATACTTACTCTTGTTTTCTCCACTTCAGCTCTGGAGAGGTTAAGATCTGCATCTGCCCTTTGGAAGGCCTCGAGTGCTTTCTCTGATTCTCTGAAAGCTTTCTCATAATTTTTCTTGGCACGATCCAAACTGGCGATTTGATTTTGGAGGTTGGTTTGATGTCGGGCTCCATCGGCTAAATGTTTTTTCTTCTCCTCCTTAAACTCTTTAACTCTTGAAAATATATCTTTAATGACACTGGCTGCAAGGGATTCGGCGATGATTTCATGTTGACCAGCCAAATCGTTCATTTCGTTGAGCATCTCTTTGAAGGCCTTGCATGATGTATACCTAAAATTAAAACAATCAGTCTGAATTTAAAAACAGTTACGATTATACGACTCCAATTTCAAATGACTTCATCTAAGACGGTGAAAGTCATGTCATTCTGTCTGACTTCCATTAAAGTTTTTGCAAGGACTGACTGTGCCTATCATTTATAGCGTACGTCGACGTCGGCAAAACTTCAATCCAACCAAACAACCGTTCAACAAACCCATCCTTCTATCCGACGGTTGACAAGATATGTTCACTTGCACTTACTCACGTAAAATTTCAAATCACGGATTCATGATTTTAATGACGGTACAGCTCAAGCCGCACCTTTTACGCCAAGGTTCGTACGCAAGCAGTAAGTAGCGTATCCGAAAACAAAACATTACAACTCAGGCTATGAAGATAAGAAAAGCTAATACTCTGTATGACCTTTGGCCCTGACAAAAATCGTTATTATTAATTTCAATGGCATCTAGCCTCCTAACTTAATTCCGGTGTGCTTCAGAAGTAGATAAAAACCTTCATCATTAGAACTGCCGAACCAGTTTCGCAAGAAAAAGTGTCCAGGCCCCTCTCCCATTCTTGAAAGGTGGTGCAATTGGGGATGACAATGTGACATATGAAGTTGAAGTTAAATCATGTAATCTCCTATTCCGGAAAGAGGTTCGAATTTGGATTTGAGAGGAGTGGCCCACAAGAGAGGATTAAAATATGTGTTGACAAGAAGTGTACGCTTTGAAAAGTAACAAAAATTTGTTCATACTTCAGTTTCGTGAATACGACTTTTCGAAGTTTTCCGTTAATTAAACTCTAATTCAAATAACATAGAGTTAGTTTAACAATGTTCTAATGGGTGTCTACAAATAACGGTAGGAAAATGATACTCAAAACGCATTGCATGTTTATGTTTGAGTAACAAAAGAGTTAAACGATAAGAATGACTTACTGGAAGTCTTCCTCTTCCTTTTTCTTTGGTTGGTAGGTCTTAACCAGCTTCCTGTAAAGATAACAAAATATATGATTTAGACTCAATTACATTCTTAATATGTATACAAACATTCAAACAATCACACTCTGAGTCATTCATAACACGCCTAAGGCTAAAAAATGTACACATTCCCGTGCTCGCATCAAAATCCCCGGAGGAATTAAACAATAACAATGTTTCCCGGTTTGAGGTTTAAAGAGCTGAAGAGTACTAGGAAAAATAAGTCATTGGAGCATGAACAGGAACGGATTTACGGTAGCCTTAGTCCTCAAGGGCTACAGGCCATAACTCAAATGTCGAGTGGATATTCCATTATGTCACTTGAGGAAACTGCGATTAGGAAATTTTATAAAAAAAAACTAGAGTAGAGTAGTTGGGTGACTAGTTCTTAAAACTATAGTTAGCTACAGCAACAACAGAATTGTATTTATTTTCCTTATGCTGTAATACAGAGTGAGGGAAGTGAAGCGAAATATATGTTCGTATGAGTGCTTACATTAACATTTATGAAGCACTAGTTAGCTGGTAGAGTCCCAAATATGTTGCACTACACTGCACTAGACAGGGACCTCGAAAACCACGTTACGAACACAATAAGCCAAACGAATCGTTTATTGTCTATTCTTATTACACGAGAGCTCCAAAGCAATCAAATATTTTCAGACATCGCTTGCCTTATTCTCGGATCATTGATTTATCTACACTTTTGAGACCAAAGAATGTGATCCAGGATTAATTTCGTAATTAATTAATTTAATTAATTTGTAAGCGAAATCAAAAATTTTGCCAAAACATGGAACGAAACGGTAAAGGTCGTGCCTAATAATGTTATCTGCAGAACGTATATATTAGCTTTTCCGTCAGTCAATGGTTCTCGAGATACTCAGACTGCACGAATATATTTGGGGTCCTGTAGTTTGTCAGTTTGTGCAGTGGATTGAGAATTAGGAATATAAAACATGCATTCGGTTTCAAACTCTTCAGACAAGTCAGGCCGTTGCACTGCACGTGTTGGTAAATGCAAAAGGAAGAACCCTTCCGCTTACAGAATCTGTTTGTTAAGAGATTGAGAAGCAAAACCCAAACCAAACCAAATTCTCAAACGCCCATTCATAACTTGCGGTTATTGATTGTTTAGAGTAGCCGACCAGCCCACATGTTCCCTCTTCATATTTTACCTTAATCTTCCAGCATACTCAAGTTCAATTGTAGTTCTGTCACGGAGGAAATGCCCATATCTCTCCAGAAAGTCGATTCCTTTCTGGGTGTGGTTCGAGACGTTCTCGTACTGATCCTGCAAATCATCAAATAAAATTAATCAAAATATGTCATGTTTCTATCAGATCTAAAGTATACCAACATTATCTGTCATATTAACACACAGGGCTTACAAGTTTAAACTCACAAGTTTGATTCTATTCAAACATCTTTCCAGATCAGCAATTTGTCAAACGAGAATTAACAAATTAATACTGCTCTCCATCAGACGACTCAGTATAAACTACAATTACTACGTCTATATCGTTTACAATCTATTGGGACGGGACCCTGTTTAATTGAATAGCTTGTGACGACTGCACTGTAGTGTGATTTTGATTTATTACTTCTCATCTGTTTTCATTTACAACAATATTCCCAAAAGTAAAACAGAAAGAAACCAGGGTTCAAACGAGTGTTGACATGGAGTCCTTCGACATGTAAACAAACAAACTGCGTTTAATCTCGCGAGTTTAAATAATATCCACAGTGTCATTGTGATTTTATTTAGTCAATAAACTTCCATCATATCCTGAATTATGCAGTAATTGCCATCAGACATACAAAAAAAGACGCCATTTACATTAATTCAAATCATTTAAGATTGAGGAAAAAACCCAAATGCAAAAAGTGTGATTCGTAGTAAAATAGTATCCTTCGTTCATTCCTTCGTCTCCTTCAAGGTTTACTGACTCAATTTCCATTTTTCTTAATATTCTCTGCTCCACTTATGAATCCACACGCAGCAAGTGAATTCATACTCAAGATAAGAATTTGACTTACTATAATAATCTTGGCTCCCTAGACATGTCATTCACACTTGGTTGATCATTACGACTAATACCTAATAACCACGCCGTTTTCACCTTCCGTCAACACCACGACCAAGTAAAAAAAACTAGAAAACCAAACCTGTCACAATCTCAAAGAAAAAATTAAAAGAAGTTTGTAATTCACAATTTAGCAAACATGAGTGGAATCAGAATATAAAAACTATCTTCATTCAACTTCTCTCACTTCACAACTAGGTCTACACTTTTCCCTCTCGTGTGCGGTGGTGATTCACCAAATTAAATCCCCAGTTATCTTTTTCATCAAATGCAATTGCAATGAGGCTCATCAGAGCGTAGAGATGAAACCGTTTTTAGGTTGTATGCCGTCATTCCGAAACAAAAAAAGTCATTAAGGACTATTAGTAAAGTAATAAACATGCTAGATTAAGTCGCTTGCTCATAAATTATAAAAACGTGTAGGTTAATGTTATTTCATTGTTGTGGGAAAATAATCCGACTCTTTTCAACAGTGTGGACTGAAATTCCTGACCAAGTACAAATATTAATTGACAAAATGCATGTATGCTCAGAATTTCTTCAACAAGTCCCTCAGTTAAGTCCCAAGTGACTCAACACAAAGACACGTACGTGGTAAATCATCAGAAAAACTCACATCTCCAGCGAAAATTTTCGAGTTTAAGTCAAAATTTCTACACGTCTACGGAAAAACAATGCTACAAGTGCATTTCCAAATGCGTCATGGGAAGGAAAATATAATTTTTACGAACCGAACCTAAAAAATTCGAGTAAATCATTCCCGGCAGAGTTAAACTTATAAAACCACAATGTGACAAGTCGCACGAGAAGTTGATTACGGTATGTTATCTAAATATAAATAAAACACTAATTATGGATATTTTCGTCATATGAACAACTACACGAGTTTGTCAAAATGCATTATCATCTCAGATGCACACCTTGTGAATACTCTGAATACTTCATTTAGAAGCAAAGTTAAAATAAAATGACCGCGTCGTCCGTGATGCATATCTGCTTCTATTTACATTACGCGTAAAAAAAATACATTTACTTAGCTATTTAACTTGGCTTTACGTATGTAGCCAGCCGTGAATTTAATTTGCAAAGAGTCGGAGAAGGAGTTAGAGGAGATTTGCAAGTGCGAGTTTACACAAAAAAAACTCCATGCGCCACGACGGAAAAATAATGGAAAGTATTTATCCTTAGTCGGACAGGTAAGTCGGATTTATTATTCCAAGAAATGAACTTCAAAAGCTCAAGACCCATGGGCCCATGGGAGACAAATGGTGGTGAAATAATGAATACAAATACTCGAGCATGAGCATGACATTGAAGGAAAAACAAAAATTTAAGAGAAACGTTATATGTACAACTTATTAAATAACTTCAGCTCAACTTTAGGTCTGTGTCAAGTCTCACCTTCATCAGTCCCGCAACTAAGACCAGTTAAAAATATCTTTCGAAGAAAAGTTAAATACACAGTAAAATAAAAAGAAAGAAAGAAACTTTCTTCAGTTTCTTCCTGAGTATATGACATCATTGACATCCATGAAATATCGCGGAAATCATTGGTACCTTGTACCTGTTGGAAACTACCGGAAGGCCCGAAGAGAGTACCCATGCAAGCTTCGCCTGGCCACCCATATTTACGGCTCTGCATTATGAATATTTACAATGAATATTGAATATCATGACAAATCACACCACACCAAACGAATGTCACCACTGCTTTCAATTTTCCAATTTAAACTGTGAAAACGAACGATGATGAGAAAATATTGTGGTTGTCCATTTTATGTAACCATTAATTTCAACAGGCATGGATATTAGCATTAGCCAAAACGACACCTCAACTTCCGATCTGCATTGTTATCTCAAATATTAATTTCTTTTGTGTATACTATACTGTTTTGCACATTCAGTCAGTCTGCAGTAAAACTATCGTCATTATATATCGTAGTTCACCATTAAGCATTAACTTGTAGTACAATTCGAATTCAAATTCCATTCACCGTTAAATAAATTACTCAAATGCAATGCATCTTTAAGTTACAACCCCGGGGCCAGCTTATTACGTTTTCTTTCCCGGCCGTTGAATCCAATCGAATCAAGACTAAATGCAAAACAAATGTTGACATCAATGAAGGTAAGAAACTAAAGAAACGCCGACAAACTATTAGGTCATCGGTGTAATTTAATTTACTCGTCCATCGTGCACACTTAATTAAAAAAAAATTCATTCAGTCATGATCAAGTAGAGTGGAGTGGATCATATTCATGCATATGTAGTAAAAATTATGCACTCTGTTAATTGTTTATTGTGGGTACAGATAATCCTGTCCGCACATAATTTGTAATAATGATCGGCTATCAGACAGAGTAGCAAATGGGATGAAATTTAGGTTATTGTGACTGCATGCTTGTGAGGATTATCTTCATTGAAACAATGTAATGTAGAAGTTTGGAAAAACAGAACGCGAAACACACCCTGCAAAGACACGGCACATACAAACCATGAAAATGAAGATGAGGGAAATAGTTAGCGGTAAATCAGCCTTGAGAAGGTGTGGTGATTGTCCACATCAACATCGTCTTTCGTGGCTGGTAAATTAACATGAACTCTCGTGTAATCTTGTACGCACATTCCATACAACATTCGCAAATCTCAACATTTGATAATAATCTTAAGTTATACTACAAACTGCAAAAACTATAAAAACTCATCTAATAAAACATTTTTTCGTTGAAACAATTAAGTAACTGTAGAATTTTTGGGCAGAAGTTTAAACTTTTACAAGGCGAGAATTTTCCACTTTGGATTGCAGTAAATAATGGGGAGCTGATTCACACGGACAATAAAAATAAAACCAAGTCAATTAAATTAAATCTCGTAATGCAGTCAAAATAAAACGTTTAGAATCGAATTTAATTAGTTCATATTCTCTATTTGTTAATATTTAAGCGACAATTAAAGTTTAGTCCGAAGCTGTTGAGTCGGAGTGAGACTTTCAACGGGTGATTACATTTTTCGAGTGAAGAGGTGAAGACTTCACTCCTTATTCGACCTTTACGCATATCAATCACCAAAAACTCTGCTTCACTCGTCACTCTCACGAATTTACAGTCGAAATTGACGTGCTCTCCGAGCCTTTTCCCATAAGTTGTCGGGAGTTCAATTTCTGCAAGTGACGTTTCGTTTCGCCGAAAGCAAAACTATAAATTAGAACCTTGCCCACGGTAGTCACAGAGGAGTGAAGGAGTGATGATGACATTTTCACTCGAGTGAAGAACGATAACTAGACCTCAGCGATGGTTAAGACCCCGGCAGTAAAGTCGTCAGAGAAAGATAACTTTCCTTTCAGATGTGAAAAGTTCGTGATCTGGTCCAAAATATATAACTGTTTCGTCTGTCATCTCCAAATGAAATTATTTTCTTTCCTTATTAGGAGAGCTAGACATTTGGTGCAGGCTTTAGCAAAAAAAATGTATGAGGGCGCATATAGTTGGAATTTCGCTCTCATTCATTTCTCCAGTCCAGCAGCGAAATATAAAATTCTAACTGCCGACAAATCAGTGAAACTTAAGGACACTCAACGTAAGCCTCTTTGACGGTTGATTTTTAGTTTCACGAGGAAGTTAAAGTGGCAAAGTAGTGCTCCAACCGTTTCCGTTTCGAAACGAAACAAAACGCCGTTTCCGTTTCCACTTTTTTGGAAACGGTCCAGTCCGTTTCGTTTCCGTTTCCACCTAGAAACGAAACGGAAACGGTCCATAAGCCTAATGTTAAAATTTCGTTTCGTTTCCGTTTCCGTTTCTCTTTTTCAGAAGCCGTTTCGTTTCCGTTTCCAATTCTTCGTTTCCGTTTCGTTTCCGTTTCCACCAAGAAACGAAACGAAACGGTTGGAGCACTATAGGCAAAGTGAGCCGCGCGAGGATAACCAAAATATCATTAAGATAATTCGTAATAAATCCTTGCAGGTCCCGTCAATAATCGCCAAACCTAAACCGACATAGTCTTATCTCTATAATCTCTAAGTACTAAATCTGAATCTACATTATTGATTGTCGATATGGTTGGACCGGGAAGTATATCCTATATTTCGTTCGTGGAAATTACATGACAAAGGTAGACAAAACAAAACACCAAACACAGTTCATATGATCAACTCAAGGCATATGCTAGTAATTCGCAAGTCTTTGCTGTGCAGCAAAGGCTGCCTAAAGAATTTTATACTTCCCTTAAATTCAGTCAAAAGGAACGAAGAGAGCTTGAAATCATGTATTAGACTCGGTGACTTTAAAGATGCCGTTAGTCCATTATCATTAAAGCTTCTTCACACCAAATGCAATGGTGCAGAGCTAAATTCATTGTACACAAATGAAAATAGCAAGCAACGCTCACTACTTCGTCCTTAATCAAATGATGAATACCATGGACCGTGATAAACAATATTAATTAAGATCTCGTGCAGGGATTTTGCATAAAAATAGAAATGACAAATGAAAGGAATTCCCAATTCTCCACTTATATGTGGGACAAACTTCCAATACACGCGTGCTCTTTTACTAGTACTGAAGTTTAATCCACAAGGGAAAATAAGAGCGAAGGCATTTAACTGATTTAACTTTATAAACTGTGATGACCTTCACAATGTACAATGGTCAAGGGCAAGGGTTATGGGCAATTCATAAATTCTAGAGCGTACGCAGCGAAACCTGGAATTGTCCTGGCAATAGTGAGATCAACGTTTGATTTGTGAGCTAAGGAGAAATCCTCGAGAGTTTCACTATGAATGGATCCGCTAGACTTCCTTTTTGGTATTCCAAGAAAATAGTAGATGTTCGACTAAACTGAAAATATCGATGGTCTGATTCAGATTCTATATCCGATTCTAATAGAGACTTGACGTAAGGCACAGAGTACGCACAAACATTTTCTAAGTCCCACAACATTGCTGAACCTACCTACATAACCTACCTAACCTAAGTTGTGGGACTTAGAAAATTTTCGTGCGTACCCTGTGCCTTACTCCAACCGAACTTATACAACTGAAAACTGATGGTGAGATGGCTGGAGTCATTTGTATCGAATTGGCTGTTTAAAGCTAACCAAATAGACGTAAAGCACTGTCTAATAGCCAACCAAGGTTAGTAATATTACTCAACTTTCTATTTGAATTAGAATTAGAACACGACCCTATTGAATAAAGAATGAATGAAAGACGGAGGAAAGAACGTGAGTTGAAGAAGTCCAAGGAAAATAAATGTTTTTCTCAAACTTCATCACTATTACACGGTTGGACTGAGAACTAAATTCAACTAAAATGCAGAGAGAAGACTCAAGTGAAGCCCATCCTTTAATAAATCGAGGTTAAAGAACAAGTGCAACGGGGAAGCCGAAACCACAAACTTACTACTACGTGCCTCAATGTATCAGTTACTTACAAACTACAAACCATTGAAAAATTCTAACTGGTTATCTTTCTGTCGAACCCCAAACCTAACCTGAGAACCAACACAGCACAATTTAACTTTTGACAACACCATGTTTACTCCGCATACCAGAAGAAAGATTCGCCTTTATTCCCTATGTAATAATGTAATGTAATGAAAAAGTTCAAGACAAGGTAGTTAAACTTCTGAATAATACGTGTGTGCGTGAAAGACTGTAATAAATGATTTTAACCGTGCAGCAGGAAATGAATGCCGACCGAAAAATTTCTTGATACCAACCAAGAGAAGAATTTAAAATTCAGACTTCGACTCGTGTCCTCAAGCACTTACACAAGAAGTGGTAAATTTATTCATCACAATTAATCCTAGCATCCTTACAGTGTTACGACAGACTACCGATACTTAACCCAACCACTCACTCAATTCTACCACCAATTATTATTACCAGTCAAGTCATCTATAATTCATAATATGTGATCCTTTATTACTTTTAGTGGAATCGACGTGTTGTTGAGATGACCTTTACAACTTTAAATGGTCTAGAATGTAATTTGTCGTAACTGTTGTACAATCTCAATCAGGGTTTTGATCTAAGGAAGCTTAGGTGAAATGGCCATGCACATGCAACTATAAAATGAATAACAAAACGAAGTATGGCTAATGAGAATCCATTTGGTATGATCTCTAAGACTCTATGTTAAGTTTGAATGTACTTAATTGGTAATCTTAATTTCGTCATAAAAGTATGAAAGTTGTGTTGTGTTTGGTTCCAGTACCTACGTAAAAGTGTAGCCAAGTGAAATCAGGAAGGGAAAGCAATGTGACGTAGAGAATTCTTTGTTTCCCCATACACGACAATGAGAATCCATTTTCATATGATCTCTTCGTTAAATGTCCAACAAAATGTTGAATTTCGGTACGACTTTGAGTCGCTGTTGCTGCGTATTGAGACGACAGACGAGTTGAACTAGTTGAAGGGGGCGTGACAGCTTAGCTTTGGTTCGTCAATTATTTTAAAACCCTAAATGTACTTGACGCTGGAAGAGAGTAGTCGAATAGTGTGAAGTGGGTAATCCTATCAGTCAAACTAACGTAATGTGTTCCACGACGGTCGTTTTTTAAATTGTCTGTATCTTTTCCCAACGTGTTAAACGAGAATGAGAATGTTGAGTATTGAGTTGAGCAATGATTCTTTTCTTGGATATTTGTCTTCTCTTGTCTCGTTGTCTCATTTCACTCCGACTGACTCCCTCTTTCCGATTATGAGATCCAGAGTAAGCAAAGCCATTAAAAGGTAAAGTGAACTGCATACATAAACTACTGAAGACTTGCCAACTGCACAGAACCGAGTGGATAGGGTAATGTAGTGAGTCATTACGCCGTTTCGGATTAGAAACAGAGACGAAGAGTGTTTCCGTGTCCGGTTCATGGACGATTATTTTCATACCCTCTGTGCGTCTATTACTTGAACCCAAAACTGAAAACAGACGAATTGTTTGTCAGGAAAAATTATTGAAAACCCGTTTCATCTCAATTTAAAACATTCCAAGCGTTTTTCGACTGAGCTATTTATCTTTTTCTTCCAACAATTCAACGAGATCGTAAGAACTGCCAATACAAAACACAATTATCAGCATAGCCATGATCAACTTTGTTTACTTTCTTCGTACCTGCGTCTTTAGTGCAAACTACAATGCATCACAAATTGATTCCTGCGTTGTAGAGAAAGCAGCAGTCATCATTTTCGGGTGCGAGATTGCCGAGATCGTTCTCTGCAGCCAATAGCCAATTCGTGCCAAACATGCGAATACGTCCTGCCTAAATCATCTCTGAGTCAAACCGATCTTTCTATGAATTAAGGTGTGAACTAATATACTAATAAGAAGGATAACAACCCAGCCTGGCACTATAAGACAAAAGTTGACTTGACTCAAAACTTTAAAGTAGACAATAGAATATTTGCACTTGTCCACTTCTTCAAATGGGCACACTTCATGTTTGCCGTTCGCCAACCGCCCAAATTCAGCCAACCAAGGTCATGCTCACACATCAGAGTTCAAAAGTGATGTGGACGACGGATTAATATGTCGTCACCCGCGCCAAGGAAGATTTACAGCATTTTCAGCACAAGCTCTCGTTATTACTCTTCGAGTAACGTGTTACATTACCTAAACACCCTGTATTTCATGTATCCAAATGAACCCACTGTCTCCCAGAAGGAGTACATTTAAAAAAAATACACTAAAAAATTGACATTAAGTATTAAAGTATTGTTAACATCACTTCGTAATTACTCGCTGTGTTCAACTTGGCTTGCGGAAGGTACCCCTAGTAGTACGAAGGAACTGCCAAACTGCCATGCGGAAAATATTCAAGAACACAGTAATAGTAATTATAGGTTGTCTTTTGTCTATCCAACCCGATGTTGATGAATCGGACACTCAAAATATCGAACTAAAACCGATACATGTACCACTCTACAATAATGCAGTGACTTTGCAATACATTTATATAAAACTTTTTTTTTTAAATTTTATCGTCATTCATAACTCTGCAACGAGAGCTATTTTTAAACTAAATAGGATCCAAATCTGAATATTGATACACCGTTGCGTTCACACAATACTTTGATCTCAAATAAAAGTAGCAATTAAACTAAACGATCAATTAAAAAACACCCACCTTATATTTCATTTCTCATCTCCCTATTCAATTGACCATACTATCATTGCTATAACAGATTTGGATCACCTGCCCGAGAACGAATATGAAATGGGATGAAGAAGAGTTAAATGTGTTTAACACACTGTACAATATTGTGAGGTGTTATGTCTAACGTATAATACTTTTCTTAATAAGTTCTATTCGAAATTCCACCGTCCGGTCCTTCTCCTGCAACAACTAACTGTACCTTAATACCTGTACCATATGCCTCACTCATCCTTTAGAGGAACTTTAAAAATAGATAGTCCCAATTCTCAAATATACAACGCTAACACAATCCACCTTCTGATTGTAGAATTACAGTAGGAAAATATGAGTTAAATAGTCAACCTAACCGGAACCGGAAAAACGTTTTTTACGATAAATTAAGCAGGAATGCAAATGCAAGCGAGCTTTAAAATCGCCTATATCTTCTGTACAATTATATTTCCGTGAGCGGGATACCAACTAACTAGGTTCGAGCATCTAATTTAACAATAATCTGGTTCCACGATTAGACAATTAGTACTTTTGAAAATTGTTTTGACTTTTGAGCATCGCATCGCACATTGAGGATTCCAGTATTTATATGAGGGGCAATTCGTTTTCATTATTATTTAATGTCTGTTCTGACCGAATAAAATTATCTTCTGATTTGATAATTCATAAATTGCCACGACGTAAATACGCTTAAGTACTTAAGTGTACATTATCCAAGGTCATTGCGTATTTATTGGATTATTTCATTACTCATAAATGAATGATTCAACTCTGAAAAAGCTCAATTCGGCCGCAGTCCTGGCAAATTGCCGTGTCAGAGTTAGTATTCTCTACATTGCAATTGCAATGTGAAGTGTATCTCTGACTATTACTATTAAAAGCAGTTTACGTCATTCGCGAAAATCACTTCACTTGTCTTTAGTCTTTACCAAAACAGAACGGATTAAAGAAACTTCTCTCTCGCTCCTATTTATAGCAGTTCTCCTTCTCACTTTAAACAAATTGGCTTGACTTGAATTTGAAATGAAACTTGAATGAACTCTTGACGTACCTAATAAATGTACAATTTTAAGTTTATAATTTACTTAAGCCCATTCTGTATTAGTATTATGCACAACCAAAGTAACAAGTAACTTCGATTTTAAAACCACGCTAACTCTTCGTCGACATCAGCCAGTCTTTCAACTTTTGCCAAGTTTGCGAATTATTTAAAAAGAATATCATGTGACAGTCAGAAGATTGCAATTCAGCAGTCTGTACTCGAGATTCAAGTCCACTTGACTCAACCGAACTTCTTTGTCTTTCTTTCTTTTCGTCATATTCATACCATTCGAATCCAAAATCCAATCCACTTCTGGTAATTCATAATATATAATAGATGAACTGCACCATGACCCTTGACCCTGACAGTTGACATTATCAACGGAGATGTCTCAACTTCTAGAATCTTAAGTGTAAAGTGAAAAATGATCAAAATAAGAAATAAAATTGAAAACCATATTTAGACCACCTTTAACTGTTGCGTTATTATTTAAAAAAAGTTTATACTTTATACCATGTGACGTAGTGACGTATTACCTTAATTTTAATTGTTAATCAAACTAAACCAAAATTTGATATGTCACGTCAGTCATGACATTTACAGCCACTAGAGGAATCAATAGTCAATTATTATTAATTATTAATGGTGATGCATTAAAAGAGAGGACATCCTGTTGATATGTACAAATGCAATACTTCCACACTATACATCAATAATGACGATTAATCAAGCAAAGCACGTGTTCTTAAGCTGTTTACTAGTCTGGATTATAAAGTAATGACTCATTTAGTTTTATCAAACAAATGACCTTTTATCACTTGTATGCAATATGCTTCTGGCTTCTGTGGGTCGTGGGTAATAATCACCACCACCTCTTCCATGGTATGGTAGTGCATCAAATATTATATTTAATTAATATGGAATCTTATATGTATACTACGAATTCATTATTCATTGCACCCACATCCACATCCTGCTAATTTCAGAAGAGGGAGGACAATAATTTATTTGTTTTAGCCTTCCAGAGTCAAGTGTCCTCGCTATGCTCAAAAACTTATCCTTGTTGTTTAAAAATGTACGCGTGATTCTTAATATTTGGAGGAAATTGTATGGACTAATAATTCCATGGAATATAACTCAAAATTTCCATGAAATCTTAATCTCACTTTACTTATGGTTACCCATTCATTAGGGCACTAAGTTTTCGGTTTAGACTTTAAGCTCCCTATTGACCAACAGCCTGGCAATTATACACCGAGTCAATATTCTCCTGGAAAAATACTCGCAGGTCCAACCAGGCCCTGAGGCCCTTATTTGTATTATTATTGTCATGGAATTTTACTTTTCATTTTCTACAGCACGAAGTGGTTTCTGATAAATACTTGTAATTGGATCATCGTAGATTATTCCAGTCCTTAACATCCGGTGTGAAAATAATTTCAGAAACGACGTGGCTGTTCCATTCATTTGTTAGCGCGTACCTTCGTAAATAATGCTTCGTTGAGAAATTCAGAAATTTTGATATTTCCAATTTCACCATCCTTGCAATTAGGGGAAAAGTGTAAGTGTTTCATTGTAAGGCCCCCTTTCCGCAGAATTTGCTAAATATTTAGTACAGGTAGCAATGCCTTCGTCAAAGCTAATGCTAAATGTAAATGGTGTAGGCCTTAACTCGGTCTGTTAAATCCTTTAAATCCGTTAACGTAAATCTAAGTCCGGAAAAGGGGAAATGACTCACACAAACATAAAACAAAAAACTGCTCGACGCTATTAATAATTTCCACCAACGCAAAACGCAACGTATAGGAAGAAGAGCTCAGTTGTCTACAGAACCTTCTAACATGTTTCGATGTTTTCCAGCTACATTAGCTACAAGTTAAAATTCTAACCAAACTGATCAGAGTTAGAGTTAAGGAAGGCTTTTCCAGCCCAGCGTAATCTACAAATTCGGTACTATATTGCCCTGCCTATTGTTGTGAAGCTGTTCTTGTGACATGACAGCTAAATTGGCTAATCGATGGAAGTCCTTGTTAGAAATTAGAAATTTTAAGTGGTTACGCAACTGTGGAGGCTGCTTGGAAGTTGTCGTTCCGGTAGAATAAAATACTACTATCTAATATACTGCATAGAAAAATTAAAATAAAATCAGCAATGCACTAGTCCTGTGGGTGGATGACCACAAAAATAGTTCTAGCAAATATTTGAACTATTGGCGTTCAGAACTAGCGGGGAGCAATCGCAATCGACTGTCAGATTTAAATTCTGACTTATTCGCTAATATTTTCCAGTAGGAAGCATACCCATGGCTATTCAATTAAACGTATTACTTATACTATTATCAAAGTTTACCACCGACAACTTGTCGTACAGGGGAAACTTAAAAAACATATTAGGAAGAGAACTTATCGTATCTTCGAAATAAATTGTGAAGAAAGTATTTTTTTTCTTACCCACAACTCGATTCCCCAACTCATGGTTCCCTCTCCATAAAAAACTACAGACACAAATTGATCCTTCCGTCACGCGGATCGCAACAACACAACCTCCAATTTGCAGTAAAACGTCGTGTTCACTTACTAACACGAAACTAAAAATACTAACTGGAAAAAAACAAATGTCAAATCCCCTTCCGTTAAATCTTCCAAAATAAAGACAATTCCTTTCTTGGGATATTTTAACCACAAAACCACCGGGAAAACCTCTGACGCAGAGGGCTTACATAACAAACTAAATCACTTTTGTCCGTACAGTACTCAGAAAGTAGTTAAAACGGAAACATCCAACTTTGCGTACGTAGATCGCACACAAGTTACCTAGAACTGCAAACACTAGCAAAATATTTTGCTAAATGAATTATGAACTGGGCAGTGGCGGCAGTGGCCAAATTCTCCAGGAATTTACGTTTTCTGGAAGTGGCCAATTTCCCTTCTTCGTCGTCTCCGTCCTTTTAAAAATAATCCAAATATCTTAATCCAGTTAGGTCATGTAATCCTTGTAAAGCTATACTGGCACTTGTTGGAGAACTAAAAATTCTTCTGTCAGAATAACCCGTAACCGCGACACAACGAGGGAGCACTGAAAACAAAAGAATAAGACGGAATCAATCACCAATCACCCAAGCTTAAAATGAATGTTCGAAATATATGTACAACTATGAACAAAATGCATACACATAAAAATTAGTCCAATACTGCCGAGTTGTACACATGCAGATAAATGGCATTGAATAAACAATCAGACCCCGTAAATTGGCTGTCAAAATTATGAATTTCAGAAAAAATATATAGTTTTCCAAGTAAAGTAAATGTAGACCTCGTTTATCTAAACTACATTGTAGATAAGTTAAATCCGCTCTGAAATAGGTATGACACAATTATGACCTCTATTTCGTTCTATTTATTTCTACGGGCTTTAATTGCTCACGTTAACAAAAAGGTTAGACATTTCCTGTACGCGTGTGACGTCTAATCTAACCCATACACGAGTTGTTTGGAGCAATTGGCAATTTGGCATTACAAATACAATTGACGTTAACTATTAAAAGAGATAATGGAGGTTTACGTGCCTAACTCCACCCTTTGTCTCTCATGATGTTCATTTATAACCAGACAACGCATATCACTGTTTTTTTAAATAAGTTTTGAATATTCTTGACTTACCTAATTCTTCACTTTTGATTCTTGTAAGTTGTTTGATTAAAAAAACGAGCCAACTATTAGTTGTGTCCGTTTTCCGTTCCGTTCTTCTCTCTCTCGTGTTGTTTTGCAGTTTGCAGTGTTGTGAGTCAGTTGAAGTTGTGGGAATTGAAATGGGAAGGTGAGTCTTATTGCCTGCAGTCAGAGGAAAAGTATTATGGGTTTGTTCACTCACACAGCATAGCATAGCATGGCATGGCAGAGACCCCTCAAAAGAGACCAAGAATTCCGTACCAGGCAGATTAGCCTCTGGCAGGGAGTTCCGCAATGACTCAACGGACTCTCCCCAGAGGTCACCACACACTCACACTACTAAATTAAATCTGACACAATTTCTCTTACACAAAAACTGCTACAACTGCTGGAATTTTCCACTTTTTCGACATAGGTAGCCAATAATTCACAAAGTATTAAAGAAAATGAGTTCAAGTTACACCAAACGAAAATATGACTACAGTAGAAAATTAATAAATTCTCAATGACCTGGTAGAAATGAAAACCAAAATTGCCAACCCAACCAAGTATTCTCGTAAGAGAATTGATGAGGCGTCAAAACTTTTCGAGACACCTTTGGAAATATCTCGGAATGGCCTTTGTTCACAGTCAAGGTGACCATCCGTACTCTTTTTAGGAGTACAGTACTCTTTTTTGATTCTCAAAACTGCAAAATTATCCACTTTTGACCCCCCTTTTTAGTGATTTTCCTAAAAACATCGATTTTGACCCCCCTATTTGAGATTTCTGTACTCCTAGCCAATCTTGAAAATGTGGTCACCTTGTTCACAGTTCATGATTTACTATAATTTATCAATATAATTCACCTAAAATTGGGAAGAAAATCATGTACGTTTTACAATCATTTCAACTTCCAGAAATAAAGTCGTCGAGTGTTGCGGTAATAACGAGATAGTCATACTTTTCATTCAGCCAGCGATGCCATAGATCCTATCGCACTAATTGCAAAAATCACACGCGTCAATTCAGCTGAATTGTACAATGGAATTTTTCCTAAAGATCCTTAATAAACTCATAGTCCGAAACCCCCGTCTCAGGTAACTCGGAGAATTTTAGGTTTGGGGGTCAAATTGACCCTCAATACATGGTTTTAACATTGGAGGGGCGTTTGACCCCTCCGCTAAGAACTTATTTTGACCCCCTCGTCGACCAAGGTAGGTTTCGGGCTATGAATTAACTGTAAACTCAACTGACAATTAATTGAAATGTTAATTATAGCAACATCGATCACATTAATAAGTTCTTGTGAACTTAACTACTAAAAACTAACTAAAGTCTTTAACGTCAGTCCTATCAGTTTCTATCATTGCGAATCACCGAAAAACCACGACTGAACTGGTCCGACTCCGACTTAGATTTAAATTTACTACGAAAATAATACACGACTTGACTCGACTCCAGAAACTCCAGATTGTTAGATCAAAAGAAATTTATTTCATAAATAAATTCATCCATTTTGAGGAAGTGTAAGAAAGAATGACACTGTATAATGTTGTGTTTCCGGTGAATCCAGATGTTTTCACCTCAATCTTCGGGCTTCTCTCTCAGACTCCAGTAAAGTGAGAATATCCCCCTCACGAACCGGTCCTTTTACATTTCGAATGATCTGCCGATTCTGCTCACCCAAAAACTCGACTTTGACCTGTGTACATTGTCCTTGTGAGCCAGTTCGTCCCAAAATCTTGGTGACCTGCAATCAGAATTAAATAAAATCATTTTAAATTAATCGCACAAAATAACTGTGGCACTCATAATTCAGTTTCACAGTTCTAAATTGCACTCAAGTAGTCTTGATATCATGAGAATAATTTCAAAATATCTCTGGACTCTGGGTTACAATAAACTGTAACGTGAATCTGTATTCAGTAGTCAGGACTAGGAAACTTCAAGCAAAAAAGTTAAGCGGAACTATTAGTACCTTATGTACCTAACCTAGTATTCCTTCCTTCATAGCAGGTAAGTTACTAAGTTCTTTAATTCAGGTTAAGAATTTCAGAATAAACTGTTATCAATAAATGTAGCAGTGTAGCACACATACACTACACGCACCCACACCGATCATAACTTAGTTGGTTCGAGGTTCTCCAGTGTCCAGGAAATAAGTCAAAGTGAAAATATACATTTTTGTAAATAATTTTTGGGAATTACGAACCACTGAAAATTGAAGTAGCGTGCGTGTTCTGCATGCAAGGGCAATAGCCTTATAGAGTAGTACAGATAGTACAGAATACAGATTAGGCACGAAATTCTTTACAAAATCTATAAATCACATTTATCACTATTCTCTGGCAAGGGGGTACTACTAAAACCCACAACACCCCACAACACCCACAACACCCACAACACTAACACCACGTTGCCATATCGTATA